>RXPK01000958.1:0-148796 GCA_004143645.1 Protaetia brevitarsis | reverse complement strand
ATGTTCTAGAACAAAAAAAAAACATTCACTAATTACAGATATTAATCTCTTATACCTTGAATAAAAACTTATAAACCAGTCTCACTATCACTTATTCATCTCCTCCATAGTATTTTTCCGCCGTCTAGCCTACATTAGCCGAGCCTTCGTCCTCCTTATCGGTAATTTAATGAAATTTTTGACCACCTCGAATTAACGCAGCCGGTACCACATTTAATAAGGAATACCGGCGCTGGAAAAAAAATGCCGCTTCTTTCACCGCCTAAAGCATCGCGCCTATACGCGGGAAAGAAATGCGCGGACTGGCCAGTTAATGTCCTTCCATCTCTTCGTCGAGAAAGAAATATCTGAGGTGTGAATGACTTGTGTGAGCAGTACGCGCTTTTTCCGGTCTTCGTCGAAGAAAAAGAAGCATAGAAGGCCGCGTGCAGGATTTTAGGTGACCGGCATCGGTACGGCGAAGTCTGCTCGCCTGTTCGCATCCTCGATGTCCCAGTTTTTCGCGAATCGTTTTGTGCTGTCAGACGCATCGTATCCGCTTCTACAGTTATTCGTTGATGACACTATGGAACAGTGATGGATGCTTTTCCGTTCTCTCTCTTTAATGATTCAACACATGGAATCTTTAATTGATATTCTATTGCCGTTTGAAACTATTGTTGTATATAATAAAAACCAAAAGTTTTAAAACTTTTCATTTAATGCAATCTCTTTTCTCAGTGTATAGACGATAACTTGCGAGTGCATTGAGTAAACCAAATAAAATTGTTAAAACAAAACTGATGTTCGTTACAACAATAACATAGTTCATTAAATCAGTCGAGCTATCATTGCATTTTCAAGGATTTTGGTTTTGTTAATACAATGAATGATTTATTACACAATAAATTCTCTCTGTTTTCAACTCCTGCTTATCACTTATCTCCACGTTAAGCCAACTTTACAATGTATAACTGCCTTTGTAATATTACGTATGCTGTGTGACAGAGCGAGAGATGCAGAGAAATGAATTAAAAATTAAAAATTAAATTAACTAGCTCAGCGGATAAAAATTATTAAAGGGCGCAAAAAACAATTAAACTCAGGATTACTCTCGCAATAAAACTTATCATGAAAAGTAAAATGTGGGTGAAGGAAATCTGACTTTCTTTAATTACCCCAAAAATTGAAAAGGTTAAAACAAAAATAAAAGAACAGAAATTTTTAATGACGTTAATAACAATTATAAATTTTATTTATAAAAAAAGAAAAAAAAAAACATCTGTTACAAATTGCAGAAAAATTAAACATTGGACTTAAGGTCTTGGACGAAATCAAAAACTGCAAGAATCTACATTTAAAAAGGACAATGCAAAATCCTTTAACAAACAAAAGAGAAATTTGTTCTAGCAGAAAATCCTTTTTTCACAAAAAATCCACGTGGTTTCAAAATTAAACGAACTAAATTAATTTAAACGTGGACAAAACAAGTAAATTTACAAAATTGAAATTTAAAATCCAAGCACAGTGCTTCTATTCACCCAAACCGAGGTGATTAATTATTCAAAACTAATCAGCAAACTAGAAAACGGAAAAATTAACTCTTTAAACTAAAAAAAAAAAACCTTCCAGAACAAATATAATAACTGATCTTATATCTAATTTGTGCACACAAAAAAATACAACAACAATTATTAATCAACGAGTTCCTTGATGGATGAATTAATATCAAATTAAACCAACAAATCTTTAAGTTAAAAATGAAATACCAAAATGGTAGCAAAGAAAATAAAATTACATCAACTTACACGGCCGGCATCTTTCAGAGAACTGGCGCCTCAAAGGGATAACAGTCGTATACATATATCAACAGCTGCGTGCAACGCAACGCAGAATTCGTCCAAGAAAATTCTAGAAATATACATTTGAACAACATATACAATACTGGTGAACGCAATATGTACAACTGAATGAAATTAATTTAAACAACTGAACAATTAAAAGAATAATAAGAGCAATTCAAAATAAAAATCTTATTTAAAAATAAAATATTAATTTCTGAGAGAATTTTCCCGGAACATTGACGAAGACAAATCCCAATAAATAAAATATCACTGAATTTACGAACCCCGGGTGCCAAACCACAGCAGTATTTTAAATTTATATTTTATACAACTGTGAGTTGGGAAATATTCTTAAAATAAACCGGAACGTCTTTGCACCCAGACTGAAAAATAAAAAAAAAGTATAAAAAAAATTAGCAAATAACACAAGACTTCTATTCAATATTATAATCTAATAATAACTTGTTGAGGACTTGCATTAACCTTGCTCTTATAGTACAAAAGCAAGGTTTTAGACTAAGTATGGGCAACCTTTGACATGTTGTGGGCGAAACTTTAGTGTGCAAATACGTTCGCGGGCCGCGTTTAAAAGTAGTGCATTTTAAAGTAGTGTTCATAATTTTTAGCGATAGATATCAGACATGAAATGAATATCGTCAATGTTATTAATAATGCAATTTATTAAAATAAAGAAAATGAAATGAAAGAAATAGGTACAACATTATAATTAAATCGGAAATTTGGAATTATTTACAAACTACAAAAGTTACAATAGCGACAACGAAATCAATGAGACCCTTGAGCTTGAATTTGGGAAACTAATCCATCGATGTTTGGATGAATTCCACTGATACAAAGACGTAAAGAATTTTCCAAATTTTCGTCAGTCAGCCTTGTACGATGTTTTAGTTTATTAACTTTTCATCATTGAAAGAACTGTTCGCAATTTATAAGTACTAGCCAAACGCACAAATCAATCTTCTTACGAATTTTCTAAGCTCCGAAATGGTCTTCTTCGAAGTATTTTTTGTAGAAATCGCACACTACACGTCTTCAAATTTAGATTTTAGGTGAGTTCTTTGAAGCTCGATAAACTGCCATTTGCTAGTGTATTGGGCATTTTGCACATAACTTTTTGTTGGAGTAGTAATAAATTGGAAACTGTCTCCATGTTTCAAAATCGCAAATGTGTTCAAAAATTGCTCCGACAGTAACTTGAGTTACTTACAGCGGGCCGGTTGTTGCCCAGATATGTTTTGGACTCTTATTTTACGTTACTTATTAAACTTTTTTGCTCTCAAGGCAAGGAAAGATAAAAATCACATTTTATTAAACAATCTTTATTACGACAGAATTCTATCTTAATTATCAAGCGCCAATGTTTAATTTTACATCAGATTTATTACGTTTCCCAAAGCAATTGCATAATTAACGGGTTTTAAAATTAAATTAATGAAATAAACATTGAATCATACCAGAAACAGGATCTCTTTATTTAACGATGTTAGTAAACCTATATTCGTCATCTCCTTGTATCAACATCAGAAATCAAGAATTCTCTTGCCATTACTCTCAGATAATTATCAAATGATTCATGTCTTATGGGAGTGTAGTGCATGAGCTCTTTACATTTTATCAAGACTATTATCCACCCAGCCTCTACGCATTCCAATCCCATTTTGCATTATATCTTTTCATACTTTCATTCCTATTTCTTTGTACGATATGTGCATCTTATTATGTCCGATGTCACACATTTCTTACTAGAACGTAAGACGATATGTCCAGTTGAATCTTTATTTGCAAAGAAACATCTAGAAATAAAGTACAGGCTACATGTAAATAAGCGAGAGAGGAAATTAAATGCAGCTGCATACGCATGCATAACCGTCCGAATTCATATTACATGTGTAACTCTAAATACATATGTATTTGTATACAGCATGTTACGCATACATTAAAACACATTTTAGGACGCGACATAGTAAGGCTGTAGGTAAACAGCAAATAACGTGTAACTAGTTTAGTTTCAAGAGACGATATAAACATTTATGAACACGCCCATAAGAGCAAGTTATGTCGTCCAAGGTTAGGGCTTATAACTGTAATTCCTTTTTTTTTCTTCTTAGTTTGAAATTTCTTTTTTGTTCTAATTACTGCGAATCTAGAAATAGCTATTTCGCATTCTCGTTTGATGCGGAGCAATTAACTGTACTGTCCTTCACGAGGATTGTATTGATAATTGCAAATTGAACCGGATAACATTTACATAAGAAGTGGATTTTGAAAATGAATTAAGATTTAGAAGTAAACAGATGTCATTGTCTTCAGGTGAAAAAAGATTCTGTGAAATAAATACAGTATGTCTAAAGCAATCGCGAATGATATCCTCGCAGATGATAATATGCACCTTACAAACAATTAACTCCCTTCAAAGGTGGATATATTATTGAGTGACATAAAGGCCGTGCTTCTTTCCGGGAATTAATTAATTAATTACTCCACTATATTACAGTATTGGAACAAATAGACCCAAAATTTGCGTCAAGCAGGTAGAAAAGGTTCAGGCGCGCGTAGAAGAACCACTCCACAAAAATATTTTCTTCTGAAACGATGTGGTTGGTTGTAGAGTATTAAAGTTTCCATGTCTCGTTCATAATATCTGTAGTTTCGTTTACACATACCTATCCATTAAACAATTATTCCCAATAATATTTTTTATTTCCTTAATAACTTCTTTATACACCGAACTAATACAATTTTTACGGAGATGGCTTTCGCATTGCCCAATATGTTTTTAAATACGTTTTGAAACATTTGTTTGCATTTGAATATTTATCCATTCAAGTAGAAAACATCCAACATTTGTTTTTTAATTTATAAATGGGTATATTCGCTGTTATCTAAGCTTTGCAAAAATTAATATTAGTTTTGATTATTCAGCATAGCCGGAAGTTGACACAACAGATTCCTATCTGTAACTATAATTTGTTGTTTCTTGGTTTGACTTTTAGTTAGTCTTTGCTTTTTCTGACCCAATGACGTTATCACGTGCTAAATTATGTACTATTTCTTATTACACTTAATCTGTTAAGAGAATTTGGTAACATAAAATTATTTTATAATTTTAAATGTAAATAAAACTTACGATTTTTGAAGATGTTTGGCAAAATAATTGATTCATTCAAATTTCAATTAATTGTAATTCAAAATCCATTCTTTAACAGTGGATTTTTGTCTTAGCATTGCACTACGAACACGCTTGACTTTGCCATACGAAAAAATTAACACAACTAAATGAATTGAAGACTCAACGCAAATCAAATCACGTAAACACAAGGAATTTCACGTCAGATGGCAGAAAAGGGAATTACAACTTCATTTACGAGACATCTGCAGTAAAGTTGCAAACATTTCTTTTTACAATTAAATAAATTTTGGAAAAAGCCGTCAAAAAGTCAGACAAAACACGAAATAGACATAGAAAAAATAGATAATTTATATGATATTTGTAATTCCAAATAATTTGAAATTTATATTTATAATGAAAATCAAAAACTGAAACTTGACAAAAAAAAATATGAAGTAGAAACCTTTCATCAGAATTACAAAATGACATGAGTGGATAGCAAGTAATTTAAAATTCTTTGATAATTTTACAGTTGTCATAAAATAAGAGACTATTTTATCCTTAAAGTTCTAAACACTACGTGTTAAATCAACTTCTATCCCCGATTATAAAAATTATGGACTTACAAGGTAACACCGGCAGATGACAAATTCTGATTTTGATGAAACTTCACAGATTGAAACAGTACTTTAAAATAAGAAGTAAGTATTTTTTTTTAGTGGCCCAATCGCCCGATTTTGGGCTCCGCTACTCTCCAAAGTTTGAGGAATTTTTCAATTTTTATTAATATCTCCGAAATTATAACAAATATTAAAAAATTCTTTTAATATAATTTGCAACATATTACATGGTCCCAAGGATGACGCCATCTGTCTTCGCAAAAAGTTAATCACGGGGGACCGTTTATAAATTATTTTTTTGCACCAAAAATATTTTGTGTAAAAAACTATGATGTATAATAAATTTAAAAAGTAATAATAAATAATTAATAATAATACATATTCAAATTATTTTTGTGTACCTATCTACGTGAGTAACAGTATGAAGTGTTCACAATCAGTCGCTTATATAATAGATAAATCGCACAATAATGTAATTTTTCAATTTCAATGACGGTTCGTAGAAATGCGGAAATTATATAATTGATGAGTTTGATAATATGTAGATAGCAATTAATACGTAAATTACAGTAATTATTTAAACAAATACATGGAGCAAGTCATGTCAGCCACTTGAGGTTAGGTATATAAGATATTCGCAATAAGAGTATTAGAAGTAGTTTTTCGTGCAGTGTAGATTAGTATAGTTTGGTACGATGGTAGTTATAAATGTAGTTAATATGTTGAATATGCTACCTGCAACATTTCAAATCGCCAAGATAGCAATAATTCGATAATAAAATACGACCTATTTTTGGTGAATAAGAAAAATATGTTATAAAAAAATTGGGATATAAGAGGCTCGTTCCTACGTGATTAACTTTTTGCGTCATCGTTGGAAGCATATAATATACTACAAATTATGCTGAAAGGAATCTTTTAATATTTGTTATAATTTCGGAGGTATTAAAAATGGAAAAGTTGCTCAAACTTGGGAGGGGGTGGGGCCCAAACACCGGGCGATTGGACTGCTAAAAAAAGTACGTACCTACCTCTTATTCTAAGGTACTCTTTCAGTCTGTGAAGTTTCATCGAAATCGGAATTTGTCACCTGCCGGTGTTCCCGGATAGATTGACAGTTGTTAATATAAATAAAATGATTGCCATCTATAGTCAAGCTATCTCATAAAAAAAGAAGTATTATGTGAGCAAATAACATGTTGCCACCTTGTAGTTTTACATATTTATGAATTTTATGATAAATACAGACCTAAATTCAATTTTGAAAATATTCCTTTTTATTTTTATTACAATATACCACAGAGAATAAAAACGCATATGTTGAATGATTTGAGGCGTTTATCACTTCTTTAGTATTCGGAACCAATAATTTATTTAAAGCAAAGCAAATAATATCTGTCACATCAGTATTTCAACAATTTTACTATAAATCTTCCGATACTGCGTAATTTATTAAATAATTTATGTTTCAAGAGGGTATAAATCGTTTCAGTGATTATTTGGGAAAAAAATAATTTATTTTGTATAAAATTGTAATCGAAATAAAAATCGGCCGACCATTATCTACTTTTTCTTTCAACGATTGTTTTTACTATTAAAGATCAAAAAACTGAGAAAATATTAGGAAGAAATTAATTTTGGTTAACGTATAAAGAATCTTAACGTGAAAATAATTCGTGATGTTCTAAAGTATATTACGTTGCTAAATTCTAAATATCGCTGTAACTATAATTATGTGACCGAAATAATATGTGTGTAATTATGATGGAATCACTTTCTTTGTTTTTTTTTTCAGCATAATATAGATCCCATACAGTTAAAGAATACTCTAATGCTGAAGGAGCATACAGCATTGTAGGTTGTAGTCTACGAAAATTCCTGAAAGATTTGATGATTTTAGTAGTAGTGTTTTAAATGCTTGATTATATATTTCTTGCATATGATTGTCTTTTTTCCTTATTAATAACTGGAAAAGTATTATCATTGTGGCCCAAGGTGTATTCTGAATGGTTCTGTATAAGTGTTAGGTTTCAAAAGACTTATTTGAAAAGGTGAGGGCTGAATTATATTATTAATTTATAAAATTAATATAAAAAATATTAATGTTAAAGTGGAAAAATAATAAATAAAACAATGAAAAACTACTAATAGTTTTATCTAAAGCTAAGATGAGAATTCTAAGATAGTATTATTTGCAAGACAAAATTCGTTTACTAAGTAAAATGTTTCGGATATTAGAGAGACTTTTTATGTTAATTTTCAAGAGAAGTGTAAGTAAATTTTGCATTTCTTTGAGTAATGCATTGTAAAACTTGATTGCATCATAGTTTATACATACCAACTCTGCTAGCATTAAGTTCAAGAATGTGAATTCTAACGTGGCTACCCTGTCTAATGCTATAATCGTTAAAGTGTGAGTGCAGGCAGTAGTTCCTTGGATAACCTCTAACAAAAATATATACTTGCAGGGTAGTAAGTATTCCTAAAGCTTTAAAAGAATTTCTACAATTCAGCCGTATAACCAAAATCAGATAGCGATCCTATGTACACTAAAATACAAAATTAATGTCTCCCATGTTACTCTACGAAAACTTGAACGCGTAATGAAACAAGAACCTCATTTTAAGTAAACACAGAGACACATTATATTTATAAAATGCAAAGAAATAATACCTTAGGGAGACATGAGTTTTGAATTTGACTGTGTACCTCCTCTGAAGTGCAAATACCTTGATGATGTGACAGGAATGGTTCCAAACTAAGATTGAGTAAGTCATGACTGAATGAAATATACCCAAGCATATTTTTCTGAAACGGTAAATTACTTCAAGACCTTAATAAAAAGATGTAGAGGACAATGCTTTGGTCAAAGTATCAATATGTTCTTCCGAGAGTTTGATTGATTATAACCTCGAGAAATTCAGCAGAAATGTTTGTTCGTCATAATTATCGTAGCGTGAATACCAAAGTTTGAGATTTGGTTTTATTTAAACTACATTTATTTGCAAAGAACCAGTTTTGAGATAGCGATGAAATGAAAATAAATAAAATTCCAAATAAAATCACTAACTACTAAACTACACTAAACACTACTAAATCATTTATATAAATTAAGAACAACAGCACACAACAGGAGGGTAACACAGTGGATCCCACTGGGGACCAGAAGCAGAGGAAGACCGAGGAAGAGATGGGGAGACGCTGTAGAGGAGGACGCAAGGATGATGGGAGTGACGGATTGGAAGTCGAAGTGCAGGGATAGAGAGGAATGGAGGAAAATAACAAGGACAGCCAGGACCCACAACGGACTTAAATAAAGAAAAAAAGGGCTAATCCACCTAATGCGGATTTTACGACGCACAAGTGTCAGCCATAATCCACATGGATTGAACGGCTCAATGATGATGATGATGAAGAACAACAGCGGGCCCAGAATCTACCTGTGCGGTACTCCGCCAGTAGAAAAAAACATTTCTATATTTCACCAACTGTTGCCTGTCCCTAAGAAATGATGAAACTAAACCGATATTAAGTACTGAAAAATTGTATTGTTTGTCTAATTGTAAGAGAATTGAGTAGTTTAGTTAGTTTAGTATAGTGAGAGAAAGCGTCCGCATGATTCGATTAATTATCTCGTCAACTGCTATCACTAGAATCTATTTTAGATCGAATGTTATCTTAAAGTTCTTCCAACAAATTAAGGCTCTTAAGGTAGCTCACCATCTTGCTGAATGAGGTTGTTTTCAGGTCTTCTAGGGAAGGGTTAATCTTCCCAAGGTTTGCATACCTGATTCTTGTAGCGGCAAGGCACTATTAGAAAATATAATTTGAAGTTGCAGTGACCTGTAAAGATCGAGACCTTGACACTTTAACGTTCAAATTCAAGCAGTCATTTGGTGCTGGTATGACTAAATGAAATACACTCTTTCATATTGAATCGAAAATGGGTCCTAGAACAACGACAAAGTCATTATTCACATAAAATAATGGCGCATTAAAATTGGTCTAAAGGACGAGTTCATCAAATCAATGAAAAAGATTTGATTAAATGACGAAGGAATTTAAGGAGTAATTCATTATACTGATGAAACTAAAATCATTGAAAATGAAGTGATAGCTTGATTAACTCAATGAAATATGTTATTGTTGTAACGAACACCAATTTTGTTTTAACAACTTTATTTGATTTACTGAATGACCTCGAGTTACCAATTTTATGTACAAATTCTTAGTAGAAGAAAAGTATCAGTAGAATGAATATTATATATTTATGTGCCTTTTTGCTGGTCGTTACATTAATGTATGTTATTCATGATCCTAATAAATTTTAGTTATTATTATGGAGTCAACTTGTAATTAGAATAATGAACTTAATTCATTGATGCCATAAACACATTTCATTTAGTAGTAGTAGTAGTAGTAGTAGTTTATTGTTATATAGACAAAATATATGTGTATAACAAGTCAAAAAAATCTACAATAATGAAACGAAAATATTAAATTAAATTAAATTAAACTCAACTGGATACCTAACTAAAAGCTAAATCACCGTAAATTAAAACTAAATTAAATAATTCAAAAAAAGCAATGATGCATGAGTAATAAAAAAGACAAAATAGTAGTAAATTAAATGAACCGCAATAAAAGAAAATTAAAAGCTAAATACTACTTAAAATCTGAAGAAAAAAATTAACAAGTATAACTAAATTGGCAACTAAAAAGAATTTTCTAATCTAATTTGGAAAAAGAAAGCTAACCCCTAGATAATGAAGTGTAAAACTTGTAAATGTGATAACAACAATAATAATAATAGTAGTACAATAATAATAATAATAATAATAATAATAATAATAATAATAGTGATAATAACAGTAATGGTAATGATATTAAATATGACAATAATAATAACAATTCGATCAAGAGCATTCAAAAAAATTTATAAATAGTAAAGACAGTAAAATAAGAAATATCTTAGATTAAAAAAGCATTTAAGTAATTCTGAAATTTAAGAATTCCTGTAGAGAATAAAAAGGCATTCACTACTAATAGATCACGCATAAACCGTTTAAAACGCCAACGGTTTAGATCTTTCCAATGATTAGGAATTTTATTATATATTTTAATAGCAAGAACCTGTGGGGACTGCTGATATAAGGTTAATCTAGACCTAGGTGTGGCTATGTCACTTCTATGTCTGGTGTTATAATCATGTTTATCTTTATTAAGTTGGAACTTATAAACATTGTCGTAAGCATAAAGAGCAAGCTCAAGAATAAGAATACACGGAAGAGTTAATAATTTATAACTGATATAAACTGGTCTGCAAGACTCAGTAGCTTTTAGGCCGGTTATGCAACGGACAATACGTTTCTGGCTGATGAAAAATATCTTTAGCCATAGTTGAGTTTCCCAAAATATAATTCCATAAGAAAGTCTGCTAAAAACATAAGCGTAATACACACCAATCATCTGCTGACGCGTTAAAATTGGCTTTAAATTTCTAAATAAAAAACAAAGTGAATTTAGTCTGGGTACAGACTCTCACAGTGGACTCTCCAATTGAGAGACCGATCTACCCACACTCCCAAAAATTTAGTATAGTCTGTATTAGAAAGCTGTCTGTCACTCAGTGACAGGTCTAAGTAAAAACCTGGCGCAGGCCGAAGCTGATAGGGATGAAAACGTAAATAACTGCTTTTATCTTCATTGACAAGAATCCTATTCATTGCAAACCATGTAGATGCATTGCTCAATAAATTATTACAATTGTCATTCAAAATCTGATCATCTTTATCTGTCACTACTAATGCAATGTCATCTGCATATAAAGTAACTGTAGCATTATCTAATTTCAAAGGAAAATCGTTAATATAAAGTAAAAAAAGTACAGGACCTAAAATCGATCCTTGTGGAACTCCAACATTCATGGGCAAAACTTCAGAAGAAAAATTTTTAAATGTAGAATTGTTGTTGTGTAAGATATTGACATATTGGGTTCTGTTTCGCAAAAAAGACTCAATCCAATTAAAAGCAATCCCTCTAATGCCATAGGCCTGTAATTTATTTAAAAGAAAATCATGGCAAACACAATCGAATGCTTTACTTAAATCCAAAAAAATACCCACTGGATAGTTACCCTTTTCAACTGAAGCCATAATTTCATTAATAAAAGTATTTAAAGCAGTAGAAGTAGAGAAATTCTTTCTAAAGCCGTGTTGGCAATTTGTAATAATATTAAAGTGAGACAGAAATGCCCCCAGCCTATCTAAAAAACAATATTCAAATATTTTTGAAAAACAAGACGTAAGAGCTACAGGGCGGTAATTCTCTGGTAGTAACTTGTCGCCCTTTTTAAAAATAGGAACCAATTTAGTATTTTTTAATAAATTCGGAAACACACCTTGCTCGAAAGATAAATTAATTAAAAAAGTTAAAACTGGGACAATAGCTTTAAAAACAGCCTTTATAACATAAGATGGAATATCATCCGATCCTGCAGAAAACGAATTTTTTAGTTTCAAGTTTAAAAGATTAGCAAGTTCCGAAAAAGTAAAAGGTTTTAAAAATATAGTTTTGCTTACCAGAGTAGGAAGGTCATTAGTAAGTGAACTCCCAGTAAATTGATTAGAGATCTGTAGAGGCGCATTAGTAAAGAATTGATTAAACTGATTGGCTACTAATTTCGGATCAGATGTGAACTCATTACCAACACGCAGTTGTATATTATCTTTAACAGTTGTTGAATTCGATAATTCCTTGATTACTTTCCAGGCAGCTTTCATATGATTATCTGAAGAAATAATTTTAGATTGATAATAATTACGTTTAGTGTTCGCTACGAGTGAATTATGTTCTCTTTTAGCCTTGATGTAGAAATCACCCAATTCAGGATATTTCTTTTTCAATTGAAATAATGATTTTAGATTTTGCGATGATGAGATAACGTTGGAAGAAACCCAAGTTCTCTTACTATTTTTGATTTGTTTTTTCGTTAAGGGAAAATGTAGATTAAAGTAAAACAAAAAAATACCATAAAATTTTTCAAAACAATCTTGAAAACTGGGGTAAGCATAATAAACATCAAACCAGTCTTCGTTCATTAAGTCATTAAAAAACGAGTTTATATTATCATTACTATAATTTCTTCTATATGTAACAAGATTGGAATCAGAATTATGCAATGTAAGAGGAAAATGAATTAATATGGTTCTATGATCCGATATACAATTGTCAACAATTAAAACTTTGATATTTTCTATTTCATAGGAACTATAAAAGTGATCTAATATGAAATTATCACGCGTAGGAAAATGTACAGCATTGTTTAGATTGTAAGTTTGTAAGATATTATTTAGGATAAAAAATTGGTTATAATCCCTGTTAGGATCAAATATTAAAATCGCCTAACAGAATAATTGGTGTGTTTACGCTAAAAAGAGTTTCAAGCAAGGTAGATAATTTATCATAAAAAAGTGAAAGATCAGAAACCGAATTATTAGGGGGTCTATAACAAAGCAGAATTAAGAATGACAAATTATTAACCCTCCAATATAAACCACAGAATTCTACTTTACCTTCAACTGAAAATTCATCAAGGTCAATAGGGGTTGTAATGGAATGGTCATTTATTCAATTCACAGCTGAATAAGTGCTTACAGCTTTATTTAGCACTAATATTTGAATCAATTACAATTTAAATGACATCAATTAGAAAAACAAAAAACAAGGACGACCTTGAAAATATATTTTCGAAATTTTGTTACTGGGATTATATCAAATTTCAAAGCTTTTACATTTTTCCTTTACCTAAAAACTCAATTTACGATAAAAGGTGCTGATTTGGTACACTTCAATTTGCAAATAGTTTTACACAATAGTAAAGAATTTACTACTCTAAGAGTCGTTAAACTTAAGCTGATAGATATCTGACTATGCACCATTAACACAAAAAGGTAAAGTAGGTTTAGCCATAAAAATAATGCTTAGAACAATGTGTTCTTCTACCGTTTTATTACCAACACTTTTAGAGTGTCTAAAGGGATACGCTAACAGAAAAAAAGTAAAAGTACGAGACACCTTACAAACATCGAATCGCCGTAATGTAGGTTTATAGGACTACATGTGATACCATCGAGCATCCACAGAAGCTTACTTAAGCTTGTATTTAGGGCTCCGTACCTATCAACATTTCCCCCATAACCTCTTCTGGCATTGTAGCACGTGTTCGCTTATTCCTCGACCGGTGAAGCATCCAAATCGCAAAATTAATTCGAGCAAAGTAGGTAAGACTTTTCGTCGTGCATAATAAATGACGAACGAATGCTCTACTGTAATGTCAGCGTGAGTAAAGAACTCGAACGCGCACGTCAAGTGAAGCATCGACGGTAATGCTTCGCTCGGAATGGCAATTCCCATAACCTAATTTCTGAGGCGCTCTTCTTGCTCTTGTGGCCGACTCGAGAAGATCGTGCTTCCGGTGTGTTTAAGAGGCAGAAGCCTCTCTACTATCGGTTAATTGTTCGTGACTGTCGAATGCAATTATTCTAAAGCCATTATTCTGTTGAATGACTAATAAAGCCCATTGTCAGATGCAAAGTACTGTCATAAAATATATTTTTTCTATTTTGCGTTCATAAAAACGCAATTGTAACACGCTTTTGTGTATCGAAAAGTGCTTCATTGTGATACGCCTTTTTTCATTTCTATAGGTTGGCTGTATTGAATACATTATGACACAAAGCAAAATTGACGTTTAATGCATGTAAATTGTAAATACTTTAATCAAAAATTCTATACAATTTAGTTTACATTGTTATTGTTATGAAACGTGGAATTATGTATACATTTACATTGACGGAACAAGTATCTTGAGCATGTATTGTTATGCCAGGCAAATTCTTCGTAACAAAGTTTTGCTGAGTTATGTTATTGGCTTTAATGGTAGACTCTTGTGATTGAGAATCATTCGATGATATAACTCTAGAATGACCAGATGTACTTGGCCCTGATAAGTTGTGCGCTACAGCCACTTTACTTTTCATAGATGTTTCGATGTAACCCTCAGCTACCGCAGATGACTTCCATCCACCATGACGTTTTATAGTCAGCAAATCACTGCCTGCGTCTGCTAAGTGTGTAGCACTAGAACGTCTGAAGCAATGTCCAGTATAAAGCTCTGAATTGGGCAATTTTAGAAATCAGCTATTATTTAGGCATTTTGCCAATCGTATTAATTCCAATCGGGCACGATATACAATAACCATTGCGATATGTAAGGAAGAATCTTGAATGATTAATATTTTTTATTTATTAACATTTTTACTTGGTTTTAATTGCTGCCTGCAAAGATATATTAGAAGAATGATTATTTAAAAGACATCAGGTATTAAACAATTAATTTTTGCCAAATTTGAATAATTTCAAACACATTTCTTTCTGTTCTTTAATATATTTTTTTCTGCTTGCAACCTCATTGCCAATCCTCTTAATCTAGTTTGCACAGAAAAAACTAATCAGATATTATAGTATTATACAAATTTAATACAAAGCTGTTACTTACAGTTATTATAACATATAATAAATAATTAGATATTAGTCTTATATTGTTCTGTGTGGTAATAGTATATTAAAAAACCAATTTCCTAAGATTTTAAGCATAAATTCAAATTTAAAAAGTGAGTGGTGTGGAGTCACCAATTTTGAATGAATGAGTGCTCTAACTCTTTTTTTTATGCTTCTGTTTTTGTAGGATTAATTAATTAGAGATTTGCATGTATTCAAGAAAGAAAAGAAATTTGATGATAATAAGAATTATGGATAGTATTTGTCACATTTATAATAATTTAGCTAATATGACCAACTTAAAATCCCTAAGTGCTTCATGCAGCTATTATATAAAAATGAATCACGAGTCTGGAATTATGAATTTTGAAATATAAACTGTGAATAATGAATTATGAGCTATAATTTAGGAATTCAGCATTTAGATTGTCAAATTTGAATATTGTAAATTGAAAAGCTAAACGGAATTACAAGGCATTATTTAGGCAATACGGTCATGATTATATTGCATTGGTAAATCAAATAGTTATATTACAATCAAAGAGAATCACCATTCATTCGAAAGCGAAAGAAAAAAGGGTTGCCAAATAAACGTATTCCATATTCTGTAAAATGGCGCATTTTATGTTACAATATCATTTTTAAGTATTATATCAATATGAATGATAATAAATATGGAAAAGGTATTCACATGATCATTAAAGAAAACAAGAATTTTCGAGATCATAGATCATTTCGATACCCATTCGACTGGAAAACAAGAGAAAAGAGGATAGCCAAAGTATGTGGATTTCAAATTCTATCAAATGGTGTGTTCAAAACTTTAAATTGATTATTATAATGGTAGTGTTTTAATTAAAATAAATACACTGACTGCTTTTATAAAGATGCTATCCGCAAAAAATTATTTCATTTAATTCGTTATGTTTAAAAAGTATTGAAATACAACTACGCAGCAGATATGTTAGAGTTGATTAACTTGATTCTTTGATGGTGTTTATTAACAAAAATTGCATTTAAAGATCACTAGTTATTGATATTTATTTTCACATGCATCTCGTTATATGTTGTTCTTTGCATATTTATTATAACTATTTCTTTTCAATTTTTGAAGAGGTTTGATAGGCCCAAGTATTTACATGCTTGTCAGGCATATACTATTTACTAGCTTATTTTGGGCATTAAAAAATTAGACAGACATCCTTGGCCATATATGACTTATATCTTGCAAAAGCATTTCAAAAGGGCTTCCATTATTGTCTAACAAAAATATAATTGCTTTTTCTTGTGAATTGTTTAATATTTTTTTTTAACTTCATGTTACAATAAAGTTATAAACGAAGTGCGTTAGGGGCAATTTTGTGCTCCTGAAACTGTACAGTATTTTACTTTTAGAAGTAATACTTCTAACTATAAGTAATTTTTCCAAGGTATTTTTCATCTAGCCTGGAATTTTCAGTTAAATTTCGAAACGTAGGTAAGTTTTCCAAGGTTTTTTCATGTAGTATGAAATATTCACAAGTAGAATTTTTAAGATAGTGATACTTTCCATAGAAGTTTCAATTGTTTAAAAGTAAAATCACCTAGAAAACTCCAATATTTCTGATTTCTTTCCTACCAAAAAGGAAAATATTATCGAAATTAAAAGTGCCGTGGTGGGGTTTAATTTGAATTCAATGTATAAAGTACAAACAAAATATGAAAATTTCTAATACTTACCCTAAAACTCCTGCACGTCAGTTGCCCGTTTTCCTCCAAATTGGTAGTTAATTTGCAAAAATCAAGGCTCTCAGGTTCTAAAAATGTTTGTTTTAGTATAAAATATGAAAATGCAAAGTTTCAGATCGATCTGACAACGTTTAGAGGTAGCGATTTTAGCTGAAGATCCTATTTAGTGATGTTCTGACTAAAATCATTTATATCTTTGGAAATTTGTGATTTCACACAAAAACACGAAACTGATTTTTAACTCATTGAAATTTAGAGGTCAAACTAAGTACGTTACCAAGTTTTGACAATTATTTTTGACCAATTCTGACATTGCCCCTTTGTTTTGCTCACGAAGCCGCCGCATTGTTCTTGTGTTGAATACATATTCTTTGACATCATGACCACAGGCATCAGCAATTGCAGAAATCAAACGTATGGTTGGATTATTACTAATTTTCCATTTGCCCAGCGAAGATAGTACTCTTGGTGTGAAAAAACTTGTCTGCCTCTTGTCGCTGGGGATAGTTCTAGTTTTATATCTGAAGTTTCTAATCATCGCCATCACTTTCAAATGATGACGTAGGTACTGTAAAGAACGATGGTTTCAAATGACGATTATAAGGAAAGGGCGCTTTTCACACCTTGGGACGATGTGAGCACAGCAATGCGATCAGCCTATCTTCGCTTTCGGGCTCACTCCTCCAATTCACGTTCTGCTTTCTGCTTTTCCTTCTTCATCATATGTACATCTGATCTAGCTAAATGACCTACCGTACATTCTATCGAATAAGACTCTGCTATCCGTAGAAATAATAAAATTTTGCACCAATTTTAAAAGCCAATACCGTTTTAGAGAGGAGAAGGTCAGGCCTACATAAATATTTATAGTTAGAGTTATACTAAATTTGTTTTTGGTGAAAAGGCGAAATTTTACAAAAAAAAAGAAAAAACAACTTTCTGCTGAAGACGCCACCTCTAAACGAAATCGAATCGGTCTGAAACTTTGCATTTTTACGTTTTCTACCAAAACGAACATTTTTAGAACATGAGAACTTTGATAGTGGCACTTTCATAAATAAGCCGAACCCTAATGGACACTCTAGTATTGTATTTACTAGTAGCTACTTACGTTATTGATGAAATAGTCAACTGATACGTTATAAATATTTCAAGAACTAAGAGAGTATGTTATATACCTTCCCTTTAAAGTCGTTTGGTATAGCATAGCCATAGCAGATGTATTGTATGTGTGTAACAATTTCGAGTACTAGAAAACAATTTCTAAAACTTCCTAATTACTACTAAGGTAACAAACAGAAACACCAGTTCATGTGCTGTGCCAATGTGAAGGTCTGGCGAGGACAAGGTTTCTAGTAATGGGGGAGGAGAACCCCACAGCTAGTAGCTACTTAAAGAAGCCGCTCCCAAAGATGATAGGCCTAATTAAAAGGGCAAAATTAGAGAGCGTCCTCTAGGAAAAAAGGGGATCACAATAGATCTGAAAAGGTCGCGGTGAAACAGGTCGATAGGCCACCCCAATCCTAATCTAATCTAATCTAATCTAAGGTAACAAACACACAGAGAAGAAGCTAATATAACTATAATACATGCTTGGTATTATCTAAACTACAGCAATTATGATTAATTAGAAGAATTATATCCAAAGTGTTTGGTGTTTATAACAATTATTTGTTTACGACTACCGTTTCTGTTACCTAGTTTTCTCTGTATACCATTATTACGACAACTTTGTCTAAAATCTAACAAAATCGACGATAACGAGTCCATACACAACGAATAGGATCACATAACTTAACGCAATTGATTATTCCAAAAGCGTTTACACAAAAAGAAGAACTGACACGAATTACGTGATCATTAAAGTCATGCGCTGAAACACGAAAACCTATATATTTTCCCGCCGTGTAAGGCATGTGTTTGTAAGCAAATACGCGCTACAAAAATACATAATTGTTATAGAAGGTTCCGTTTCATTCACGAACGCGTGCATTCTAGGATACCAGTTCTTGTTTGTATGTATCTGGGTCCGTCTCATATAAAAAGAATAAACGGTAAACCGAGAAAAGTGAAAATGGATAGAAGAATATGGGAAACAAGAACGTTTCCATTGTGAATAGGGATTGTGTAATTAGCTTACTTAATCTATGTGGTATCTATATCTTAGTTGAACTAGGGCACTAATTGTTACAAGCGTACATGCATTTTAAAATAAAGGAAAAAACAGAGAACCTGAACCTTTTGTTTCAATGTGTTTGTATTTACTTCCATGAAAAATAATTTTTTTCACCATCTACTTTTCCTAAATAATAAAAAGTAGTAATTTGGCCCAATAAAACCAAATGTACAATTCAATAATTAAAAATATTTAATACTAACTAATAATTATCTACTGTTATGTTATTTAATTATTATATGTTTGGTATATGCTTCGAGTAAGTAGCATGATACATGTATAGACGTTAAATTAGGTAACTGTTGTATAAATATTAGCACAAGAAGCTAACGGACCTGTCGAACCAAAAAAAGTTCCTAATGAGTTTGACGTTACTTTAAATATTTGCTTTATGTAGGAAGCCATTTTTGTGGGTCAATGAAGACTGATATATTATTTGCTTTCAAGACGGAACGTCGATGAATAGGGTAAAATATTTTTAAAAAGAAACAATAAAATGTTTTATGAAATTATAACATTCCAATAGAGCAAAAATAGATATCTCTTCGCGAAAGAACTGCACGTGGCTACATTGTTTTTTTAAATTCTTAACCTTAGGTACATGAAAATTGCATCCGGCGTCTCACCAAGTCTCGAAAGTTTCAATATGCATTTTATCAAACGCTTTTTATTACTTTTCTTATTAAAAGTGTAGAGCTGCTAGAGTGTTTACATACAGATTTCAATCTAACTATGACTGGAACAATAATGAAAATAAAAGGAGCTCCCTATTGAATTTGCAAATTCTGCTACGAGGCCTATAAGTTGTATGCTTTTGGTAAAACTGCAACGCTGGCTTCATACATACCTAAAAAAATAAAAACGTGTTACTTGTAAGCCTTCATCGAAATGATTGGTTGGACAGAAGAACTGATAAATCGGATATTATATGCGATTATAATATGACAAAGGGTGGGGTTGATACGGTAGATAAGTTGTGTACTAGCTACAATTGCCCCAAAGCTACAAGGAGATGGCCAACGGTAATCTTTAATGCGCTGCTCAATATAGCTGGAATCAATATTATGCTTATGTAAACAAGATAAATAATACAGATGATGTTGCATACAAAGAAGGTGTTTCCTGCGGACACTATCATTTCAACTTTTTGAAAATCATCTCCGCCAACGCATACATCAAAGCAAGCATTTGCCAAGTAAACTAAAAGATTGTATTAGGAATATTCTTGGAATCGAACGATTACAAATTGCAACGGTGTGTTTCTAATGTGCGTGGTAGGTGCTGTTACTGTGACATAATAGAAAATAGGCCCACACGGTATACATGTAAGAAATGCGGAAAATACATCTGCGGAGAATACTCACAACACTTGTCAGTGTATGTGTTCAGAATGTTACACATAATTGAACTACCAAAAGCATTACATAATTCATTTCTTTTAGAACCTATATTTTTTTATTTTTTTAGAAAAGTTATTCTTTTTATATTATATTTTTAATCAAGATATTGGATTCTCGAGCGATTTCCTAACAAATAATACTCACTTATGTATTTATGAAAAGTAATTATTTTTTACTTGCGAGCGTCGTCTTCTGAATTACATATGCGAGCATTGCAGGGTTAAAACAAGTTTATGTTGTTCACCTATTGGATTTGCTGCATTAGACTAAAAGTAACCAGCCCATTTGATAGTACAGCACTAATTAAATATTCCGCTAAATTTATGTATACCACAGGTAAATCTAAGACAAGAATTCTGCAAACGCTAAAGACGTCTTCTATCAACACTGCCCAAGCAGTAATAGTAAAAGTAAATAGTTCTACAGAGGTTACGTCTGGAGAGGACCAAAGAAGGAGACCTTCTGCAAACATTCTCTGCTACCATACCCAACCTTCAAATTACAGGATACTATAAAACGTTCCTTAAAACAAGATCTCCAGTTTCTAGTATTTTTTTTCTAAGGCGCAGATTACAGACTTATTCATTTTCTCGGATCAGGTTTTCTCTAGTCGAAATCATTTAAGATTTAGCATATTCGACATAGTTTGAATCTTATTGCTTTAGCAATATAAACTAAAGTTGTTGTTTATGTTTACGCTGATAAAAATGCGTGGAAAAGTCAGTTGGAATTTCGCATACTATCTGAAAAATTATACACTGATCAAGAAAAAACCTGGAAAATTCATTTAGATGTTGTATTATTTTATTTATATCCCAGAAGTCAAATTCTGATAGATGATAGGCAGTAATCCTCCTGTTAAATGACAAAAGATCACAATTCGCAGTTCAAAATTCATGTTTTTTAGTAGTGGAAAGGCAGTAATTTTCCTGTTAAATGGAATAAAAAATCATAATTCTTATAAAAATCCATGCACGGATCAATAGTAAAAAATGACCATTCATCACTGCATGAATTTTTCTTTCAATGTAGTGCCAAAATACGTGCAACTTAATTGTTTTGGCACATCTTGAGAAAGACCGGAACTCTTCTGTACTTTCCTTTTTGGTAGTATTTGCCTGACATCTTAGTGAGGCTCTTTCCTTTCTCGAGTTTCCAGCATGAACAATTTTTGATGAAATTTCTCTCCATTCGTCTGGGACCTCCCCAGGTTGCCAGGGAAGGAATCAATATGGCTATGCAACATATGAATTTTTAAAGATATCGATACGTTTAATTTCTTAAAAGCGTCAATCCTATCTTTCACTAGTTCTTCATAGTCATTCTCAGTTCACTTGTTCTCTAAAAAGTTTTTGAAAAATTGGCAGACGGCAGGAACCCCCACTCACGAGACGAATGAGCATAAGTATGTGTAATCTTGTACGTAACGTTGTAAAACGGGATTCACTTCTCCTATCTTACCCATTGCTATACCTTACTGTTATATTTTAATTAAGTGTTATTTTGAGGTCTAACACTGCACAATATAGGTACTAATCATTGTTTGACCTGACCAGAAAGAGTGAAAACAGTTATGTGATCTGTATAACATATAGTTCTGGAAAAAGTAATTGCCAGCCCAGAGATTTTTTTTTGTGTTGTACACTGTTATTGTAACCTAATTTGATTAAATGAAAAATGTACCGCTTAGAACAAAGTTTGGCGTCAATATTATGCAATCTTTTGATTTTAATTTCAATTTCATTCGAGATCACAGCTGAGGTTTTTGCACGACCCAGAAACTAAAAAAGAAACGTAATTCCTATTCATATCAAGGGAATGTCTTTCAGATATGTCTACAAGGGATTAATTTATGTTTTGGTATCGCTTCACGTATGCCCTCAGGATTGAAGGTATAATGTAATACAATATTGCAAACATTTAATAATATGTGCGGTGCAAATGACAAAAAGTAGAGGCCATAGAATGTTAGCATATGGAACATCTGATATGATTCGAAGTGGATAGGAAAAGCGACTATCATAAACAATCTTTGACATCTATTAACAGCGCAGCAACGCCGGTTGGTACATATGGGCTCTGATAAGTATTTGATTTTCTTGATGCAACTTCATAGGATGGCGTATATTCCACGATAGCATACAAAAAACTTCGATCATTGTGGTGACATTTGCACCAGGTGCCGTTGTCTATAAAGCTGCAATTTGATTATCGTCAATACCAGCACCTATTTCATTCATTTCATTCATTCAGGTTAGGGTGGGCACTTGATGTCCGGGCACTTGAGCTTGGTGCTCATTGTACCATCCCTATTGATTCTCTTATTTCCACTCGTCTTCTCTATAAAGCCCAGTATTTGCCCAGTGGAAACTTGAGGACTTTCGAGGGCTCCAATAGATCTCTCCCGAAATATTCCTGCCTGAGTACCTTCAGTTCCTCACATGTGCAGATTACATGTGAACTCGTTTCCTCCTGTAGCTCGCATCTTCTACACCACGGTTCGCTTACACGGCCTGTGTTGTATAGATGCTTTTTCAGAGGGCAGTGTCCAGTTACCAACCCAGTAATGGTTTTAACTTCTTTCTTACTGCGCTTGAGTAGGTTATCAGAGAAACTACCATCCCCATCCCCTATCAGCGTTTTGGTATGGAGTTGACCTTCAGTCGACCTCCATTTCTTTGTACTTTCTTTATCTAACCAGGTCCAGATCTCCCTTCTTGCGGAATCCTTAGTAATCCCACATACGGGCTCTGGACCCATGAAGTGTCTCTTAGAGCCCTCCTTGGCTAGTTCATCAGCGATTACGTTGCCCTTTATATCCTCATGTCCCGGCACCCAAATTAGAGACACCCTGTTGTCTCGTGCCAGTGCATTGAGGGATTGTTTGCAGTCCCTAACTAGCTTTGACCTAGTTATAGGGTTTGAGACTGCCTTAATGACAGCCTGGCTGTCAGTCATTATGTTAATTTTCCTCCTCATGCAGCCCCCTTTTGCAATCATTTCTGCACAGACTGCAAAGGAGAATACCTCTGCCTGGAAGACCGTTGTATGTTTCCCCAGGCTTATGAATATCCTTTGATTAGGACTGGGCCCGCAAATACCGGCTCCTGTCCCCTGGCTGGATTTGGATCCATCCGTGTACCAGTTTTCGTTAGCAGTGATCTCACTACGCGCCTGGTCTCTGTTCGGTCTCTCCGAGATTATCTTCACCTTTTCAGTGAAGATAATCTCGGGTGCCATGCTGTCCGTGGGCATTTGTAGCAATGGCCCGTCCAGCAACGTGCCCGTAGTATAAGTGTGTCCTCCCACCCTGAAGTTGGGATGCCACAGGTTGTTGGCTTTCAGTCTAAGGATCGCATTCATTGCCTCCGCTCTCACATAGAGTTCCAGCGGAGGGAGGCCCACAATGGTCTCCAAAGAGGCGGTCCCTGTACTGTTAGTTGCACCAGTGATACCAGCACCTAATGAACCTTCAACAATGTTAGCCAGAGTAGACTCATAACTATAGCCCGGTCGAAAACCCGGCTGCTAGCAGATTAATACATATTGAGTATCCAAGAATATTCTAATCTCCAATGACTTACGTTAATAGCTGAAATAAAATAAGGAGAATACATATAAGTCGGAAGTCAGTAAAATTAATTGGAGTACTTGTTTACTCTTTCAAGAATTTATCCGTGATTTAATGGAATTAAGTAAAGATTTTAGTTCACTTCTTGTGAGTATAAGAAAATTATAAAAATGTATTATACTATAATCAGATGCATCATTCGTCCTAAAGATAATAAAACAACTAACGATATCATTCATATTTTGGAGATGAAGAATCTTTTAAGATTTTAGTTTTTATAAAATCATTCATTCGCAAATAAAGCTTTTCTCACAAAAATGTAACTTGACTTTATAGTAACCACACTTAAATTAGAAAACAAAAAACTTCTGTCACACTACATTTTTGAGAAAAATCGATTTGCTTAATTTGCCAAACAATCAATCATTTTATGAAAGCATAATCACATCATTTTATTTTCAAAAAAGAAGTACCTTTTTGTTGCTTAGTGTTATTTCTCCACCCAATATTTCTGCAATGTTTCGTCTAAATTTCTTTGACTGTAAATAGCATTTCAATCTCTGTGAGACTGCGAATTGATATTTAATTCACTTTTATTGCAGCATTTAACTAAATTAAGAAACAACTTATGCATATAAATATTACAATAGCTTTCATTCAATCAACATCCAACGTAAAGATTCCACGACTTACACCGACTTCCAGAGATGAGAACAATGAGAGCAATTTCACCATTGTATAACATTCGTAACATGATGACTCTACTAATGCTCGCGATTCTAATATCATCATCGTCACCACAAGGGAGAAACAAACTATAGGAAGACTCTCATATTGCGCAAGCTTTCTATGTAACGCGAGCAGAACATAAAGATGTAATTATAAACACAGTGCGCTCCGACTTACACACATACTACATACATTCATATCTATAAGTTGGTTAAGAGTTAAGAGGAACTGGTGCATGGGTACAACCGAGGCTTAAGTATCTCACGTAAGGAGTTAAGTCACTCCGTGTGAAATTAATAGGCGATATTCACGTAAACTAGGTATAGAAGTTGAATGGGAGATTGCTAAGGATTATTGTTGACGGAACACTTCGCGTGTTCGGGTGAAATTTCAGCCTTTCTATGCAGTTCAGACTCTTAGGTAGTAGTTTTCATAATACTTCGGCATTCCAAAATTACGTTATGCAACGTAATCGTGCATTATTTTCGTATTAGGCTTGAAATTTCTGTGAGATGTTGGGTTCATTAAATTAGTGTATCAATTCCTGTAACGTTATGAGAATGAAAGTGTGTATAGGTTTAAAACTGGTTTATTATTAAATCAATTCGAATTTATAATGTCCATCATTCTTTGAATCGTATCTATAATGAGTTTATGTTGTTGCATATCCACATTTTCTCAACAATATTTCGATTACAACACCCTCTCTTTTACAAGTAGTTAAATTAAAATACGAAAAAAACAATAATAATAGATAAGATAGCCATTAAAGTATAGCATTTTGAAATCCAAGAATGTTCGCATTGTCTGTCCATAGATATAACGATTTGAGTAATGATATTTACTGGGGATTATCCACTACCTGTTGCCGCATGCAGCGAAAAAGTA
This sequence comes from Protaetia brevitarsis, assembly GCA_004143645.1. Lineage (NCBI taxonomy): Eukaryota > Metazoa > Arthropoda > Insecta > Coleoptera > Scarabaeidae > Protaetia > Protaetia brevitarsis. The sequence goes on along the minus strand of RXPK01000958.1, from coordinate 123,170 downwards.
TGCCAGTGAGGTAATAGGCGGTATTAGAGCAAATTGGACTTTTCTTAAATAGAGAATTTGTTAAATTTCTCGTCCGTTTGGTTTATATATTAATTTGAAGTTCTTGGTGGTAGCGGACGGGATGAATAACAAAATTGTTTAAGTTTTAAATTTAATTTTAAAAGAGAAAATATTTTTTTTTAGATTAATTCGAATTCTGGACTAGAAACTTCTGTTTGAATTTATGCCACTTTATAAGGACTAATGTGAAATTAACAAATAAAATAAAACACTATTAGTATAATATACAGGCTGATTCAGATTAAGTGCGCATCATTGCTCTCTCTGTTATTATTGATTCTAGAAAGTAGGTTAAATTAGCAAAGTATCAGTGTTTTTAATGCTGCTTAATATGCAGAATACGAAAAAATAATTTTTGTATTTTGTTAAGAAATTAAAGGAATTTTAATTTATGATACAAAAGTTTTAATACAATATTTCCTTAAAATGAATAATAAGGTAGTTAGGGGGGATTTTAATTGAAGCCAAAGATACACTTTCATTATGTAAAATCTATCTAAAATTATAGTAGACTTGTTTCACTTTAAGCTAAAACAAATAGTATGTTGTTTGAAACTATCAAAAACTGATTTAAATCTTTTGCACGTTTAATTAACAAAAGAAAGTTGATTATTTGATTTTATATTGTGTTCTTTATTTATAATTATTCTTATTATATTATTATTATTAGTATCTTGAACATTTTTCATCATTTTTCTTTGTTCAGTATTAGATAATATGGTATTTTCTCATTTGGAGAAACGCAATATGCTAGAAGCATGCATTGTATGCGGTAAAAAATCAATAAGGACTGTCGAATATTATGCAGAACAATATCCTTTACGAGACCAGCCAGATCAACGTTACTTTCGAAATCTTTCCAAACAATTTACACAACACGATTACTTATTTAAGAAGAAAAGAACAAACAAAATATCGTTATCAACGAAGAAGTAGAAATTACAGTGTGAGATGCTACTAAACGAATTGGGTTTAAGTTATGCATCAGTTCAGAGAATATTAAAAAAGCATAAGTATATCCCACTTGAGTACTGAACCTCACAAACGTTACAACCAGGAGATTTAAACAAGAGAAATGTTTAATAAGAAGAATGGACACTGCTGGTCACAAAAAAAAATTATTAATAGTGCGTCCACATGCTACACAAGTTCGATTTACTTTTAATTTTAGTGGGGATTAATTGATTTGACAGTCGTTGCTTCAGCGTTCTAGAATGCTACATTGACAGGAGAGAGATATCTGGAATTTATTCGTACCGTTCTATAGCATTTCCTTGATAACATCAATTACATGATGCGCCAAAATTTGTTCTTTCAGCAGGACGGTACTCCGGCACTCAACTGCCGCATAGTTCACAACTATCTGGATATCGTCTTTGCCGATAAGTGGATTGGTACAAATGGGCCAATTCGCTGGCCAGGGCGCTCTCCTAACCTTTCACCTTTAGACTTTTTTTCTTTAGGGATATTTAAAAGATCTGATATACAGAATTAAAGATTAGAGAAGTTTTCCGCGAATTGGATGCAAGGATAGTATTAAGAGCTTCCCAGAGTGTACTCAAGCGGGCACGAAAATGTATCGAGAGCCCCACCAGTGCTGGAAGCATTGGGTGAACATTTTTTGCTTTCTTCTCATTCTGAAGTGCTAGTGAATAAGTCAAATCAATGAACAGACGATACCATAATCGTTGAATAACCTCTTATAACCCCAAAATATTTGGATGAATCTTCAATCTTACCCAGTATAATAAACAGTTAAATATTCCGTGATATGAAACGTTGAAATATAGTTTATCATATGTTTTTAAATTTCAAACTGTACTGCATCAATATCTTGTCACGGGTCGTTTTAATGAGAAAAACAAAAAGGTTAAATTAAGTTTAAAATGAAATATTCTTAGATTAACTAGATAAGTAAATGTAAAATTATTTGTTTTACGAGAAATAAAATTAAATACAATTTTCCTTATTCTTTACATAATCATTTGCTTTCTGGTAGTTCTGAAATTTGTGATTTGGGGGTACTACTCCACAATAAACTATTATTTGACAAGCATGTTTATTATGTGGTTAATAAAGCATTTAAAAAATTGGAATTTACTATCCGCTTAACAATTTTTTTTTCCAAATTATCAACATTTACCACCCTTTATTATGCACATGTCCATAGTATTCTTTCATATGCGACTGTTGTGTGGAATCCCCAATATAATGTTTATGTTAATGCTATAGAGTCTGTTCAGAAAAAAATCGTTAAATTTTTAACATTCCGATTTCATATGCCTGTTATCAGCTATGAAAGAACCTTGCTTGAATTTAAAATGCTTTCTACGCAATCATGCCGTACTCGCCGAGATATACTATTTCTGTTTAAGATTTGTAACTACAGAATTTTTTGCGAAGAAATACTTTATTGTGTTAATTTTAATGTTCAATCTTACACCACTCGTTCTGTTTTGCTATTTAGACCACCTCCATCGATAAATAACGCACATAAAAATTCGCCTATTATTAAATGTATGTCTTCATTTAACACTGTTTGTCCTTCTGTTGATATTTTTAGTATATCATTGTTTTCATTCGGAATTTTTTTTAAATCTATTTTAATTAATGCGCAATAATGGTTGGAATTGTCTGGGAAATTCGTAGTTCTGGATTATTAACTTGTTTTTTTTTTAGTGTATTTTCATAGTTAAATGTAATTACATATTAAGCCAGTAGAATGCATATTTTTAAGTTTTTAAATATTTCTGTGGATAGTGGTTCTAGGAAAGTAAATAAGAAAGTAAATAAATGAGTAAATAAATAACGAAATTGTGCTTTTGAATAAGATATTATTTATTAAAATATTTACAAATACATGAATAAGATTGGGATATATTTAAAGTTACGTTTATTTGAGTAAAATTAATGAACTAAGTTATCGATATTACCGAATACTACACAAATTCAAATATTTAACTAAAATTTTAATGATGTGGGAAGTGACGTTACAAATGTTAACTAACCTCAGTCCAACTACTTGTTCGAGTATGGAAAGCAGGGACTATAATTCTAGATATTTATTACTAAAAATGAATATAAATAAAGTGCTAACACAAAGTCAAAAATATTTTTAAAAAATGTGAATTTCGAATGGGTGCTAGAAGTGCGGACAGTCTTTTTCGGTTACTTAATTGTCCTGCTAATAGTTAGAAAATCGTATGAATGTTTTCCGAATGTTGATAAAAATAATAACTACAAAATAAAAAAAAAAAAATGTAAGTCGCGAAAGGTAAAGACATTTTAAAAATAATTTGTGATAGTAGGCTTGTCAGTAGGTCATTTATGGAAGGTTTTTTATTTAGAAAAAGTGACTAATTTTGAGAAAAAAATGGTTCGTTTTTTGCAAACCTTATCTTCTTTCTATTACAAATGACACAAAGTGTTCTGGTAAATTTAATATATTATTATCCATATAAAACTATACTTATATATATATAACTATAATATTTCGAGAAATTATTTGAATATAACGTGCAATTTAATACATACTGCAAGTATATGATTATTAAATTGAATAATTACAAATAATTATTCCATCTGTAGGCTTCTCCTAATCCAAAAATCGTTCTTGATAAATTGCAGAATATCGCAAATTATTTTTACGCACCCATTTTTGTGAATTGCCAATGAAAGAATGGTGTCTTCCATTCGAGATTTTTTTCTCTTTTTATTGTTACTACTAATAGCATTGGAAATGCGAACGAATTCTTGCCCACCAAGTTGAATTAATGTTAGGTCTTTATTTATAATATCTATAGGCAATTCAATAATAGTGCAGTTACTTCTTTTAAATAGATCAAAGCTAACTATGTCTAACGAAGTCTAAAAATCAAGGTGTCATTCCGAATGTATGCCGCTTCTAATTGACAAGATCATCCTGTATAGATAGATAGGTCTGGGACTTCTTTCCAGATCCTCCCAGAGTAAGCTTTTTGCCATGGTTTTCCCTTACTCCGTGGCCATTGATTTTATATAAGTATATTATATATAATCAGTGTCCTTGGTGAATGCTGGGAGATAACGAAAGTCGTTCCATGGGCGTTCATATGGTCGCGAAGCTACTGTATTATATTTTTGTTATTAAGAATCATAGGGAAATTATTTAGTTAGAGTAGGATCATTTCAATTGTTATGGAACCCATATAGTACTTAGAATAGGTAGCCTCGTGTAGTACCTTTTTAGGTGGAGCACGGGGTTGGGATGAATTGTAATAATTTAGTTTTCATAAATAAAGTGTATAGATAGATAGATAAATAGATAGAGCTTTTATTGTGTATGCCAGTAGCAATACTGAGGACACATTGTCAATGTTTATAGACTACAATCACGCAGTAAATATAAATCTTAAAATACTACACATTTGACGTGATAGAAATAAATTTCTCAACGAAGTAGATGCGGTGCTCATCGTCTAGCAATTTCCAGTCTGTTTAGTAATAAACATACAGGTACAGACACACTGTTGTTGCAGCGGGCAATTATATATTCCAGAATTCTGAGTAACCTTACCCCGTCTAATGTTGCCCTTCACGAGGTTTCTGCCATCCTATTTTTAGGTGCAGCCTTTGTTTCGCATGCACATCTTCTACGTCTCCACCATAAAAATAACCAGCAGAATCGCATGCATCTCCACGCATATGAATACATAGTAAATCGCATCTCAGGCAGAAATTTTCATATAATTCCCTCACGTCTTACCATAAATCCGGAATTCAAGTTGTAAATCCGTCAAAACGTCAGATAGCTTGCCTATCTGCGCAGACATATTACGCGTACGTGTAACGAAGACAACGCAGTGCACAACCGCATGAAAACGGGCTTTATTCACCTGTGTAAGTGTGCTTGTTGCACGAAACAAGCAGGAATATGATAGGTTCAAGTCGAGGTTTCTTTTTAAAAGGTATGGGAGATCATATATAGGAGCTAATTATGTAAGTGTGCGGTTAACTAAAGCCAGGTATTATATTCTATCGTGACATCGAAATAGTTTTGGTAGGAAGGAATGCAAGCGTGAGTTTTGCACTGGTATCGAATTTATGGTCTCTAATGCTATTGAAACCACGTATTTATGTATTTATTTATCTTTTATAAATAATAATGTCCAACGTCCCACTTTGGTGAAGAAACAACAATCATCTAACTGACAGAATTCGTATTGAATTTTCTAAGGTGTGTAATTTCGATAGAACATTGAGAAAAAATATTCCATCTCTGATCCTAATCTAACTAATAAATACAAAGCCCTCTGCTAATACTTTAATTATGAAAAGCTAAATACTTACTATTCATCCTAAACTCCGTGCTCCCCCTAGAGACACTAAAGACGACCTATTCTGAATAGTGTATGGGTTCTATAACAATTGAAATGTTCCTACTCCAACTGAATAATTTCTCCATGATTATTAATAATGATAACAAAATAGAGCGACTTCAGATATTTCCCAACATTCGCCGGGAGGTAAGGGAAACCACGGAAAAGCTTACTCTGGAAGTAGGACCTGGAAACCAGCCTCAGGCATTTGTTACTGATAGGCAGCTGGGTTTGGAAGTGGCAGCCTTCATGCACGTTCTTTCAGTTCCGATAGCTATGTGACTTCTATATACATCCTTTTTCACTGGTTATTCAGTGACATTACATGAACTGAAAGCAAATAAAACAATAGCAGTATCTATTCTAATGTAACAATAACTTAGTCATAATTATTAGATTAATTAATTGTAATTAAATATTTATATTTTAAATATTATCTTATATGTCTAATTAGGTAATAGTTATAATTTAACACCAATTCAGACATTAAAGAATATAAAATATTCGTTTATAAACACGTACTACTCAACTAACTATCCAAATATCATGCTCTAACCTACCATATTTTCAAACACTTTCCTGATTAGAGTAGGCTGTTTTTTAAAGAAATTCTTTAGTAAAATTAGTGACACTGAGCTGCTTTCAAATTGTACTTTAAATTCTGACAGCTGCTAATGACAAACCAAAATTACAAACGGTCGCATTTTTATTATAATATGTTATAAATTATAATACAAAACGTGATCATTATTATTATCCAGTTACTGTAGAAATAGTTGAAAACTAGATAATCGAGAATGTATTTATTCCATTAATCAGTGCATGCAGGATTTTCGGCAACAGTTTCCCAACCTAGCAGTTACTTACACACAACTTTTAGGTCATATTCGTCCTTGTATTGACAAATTTCCTGCAACTGGTGGAATAACTCGTGGTGCTGCACCCAAAAAACGAACTGCGAATTGCGTAGAGGATATTCGACGTCAAATAGATATCTCGCCTAAAAATCAATTCCAAAGCTTTCTCAAGAAGTTCTGTTTTCAGTGGGAACATGCCATACCGTATGAAAAGAGTACTTAAAGTTATTTCCGCATAAAATTCAAGTAGTTCTTGAACTCACGCAGGTAGATTTTGATACGAGAACATACTACTGTCAATGGTTTTTAAATAACATAATTAGTGATGACATTCTCGATAAACGTTTTTTTTTTTTTTGGCTAGCAGTTTCAAGGCGACGAGTTATTGGACCTACATTTTTAATCAAACAATATCTTCTGAAAGATATCGAAACGAATTATTACAGCTGTTTATCAATGAATTTCGTGATGACGAACTTACAGAAGCATTTTTTCAGCAAGCGTAATGCACCGGTACTCAAATCTCGACAAACAATAACTTCCTTGAAACAATTTTTCGGTACAAGAATTATTATTTTTCCTGCAAAATCTGTGGACTTGATAATTTTAGATTATTTTATTTTCTCATATTTAAAGAATACCATTTTTAGGACCAGACATCACACAATCGAAAAGCTTCACAATGCTATTAGAGATTAATGCGCCGACATAACCCCACAACTCCTTATGAATGGTTTTGAGAACTAAAGCGTAGCATCACCTTTAGTACTATTATCTTTTTAACTTGGAATGAATATTGTTTTCATATTTTTTGCATACATTTTGGTGACATACAAACTGTCAGTGATTAGTGTATATATGCATTGTGACTCACGATTTAAAAACCGCATAGCGTATTCTAATTCAAAGTATTTGAAAGCATAGTATCTAATTTTTTACCAACGTTGCAACAAAAAAATCCCATCTCTAATATCTGTTTGGCATTGCGGCCAATTTAACTCCTTCAGTAATACCCAGCCTCCGTACGCGACCGCCACTTATTAGTGAATGGACAGTCAAATAAAACACGCTCCCCTGTATCTACCCCACCACATTCAAATGCAAATCACTAAACCTCCCAATTCTACATAAATGTGATATAAAATTACCGTGATCCGTTATTAATTTTACCGCTTGATACAACAAACTAACCCGCGTGTAACTTTACCAATAAATTTCCTAGTCCACCTTCCATTTAAGGTGTTATCCCACCTATTCTACCAATCCTAATCGAATTTATCCCTAAACACTCTTTAACTACGCTAGCGTAAATTAACTCATACCTACTTATCGTACTATCTCTTCTAGATACCGCCTAATTTTTGCTAAGTGATGTGCCCTCTCATTACCAATTTAACCGACGTGAGCCCTAGTCTAAAAAAAGTTTTACTCCACGTTCATGTAACATATCCCATGCATCTAATAACAAATCAATCGGATATTTTAAATTTCCTAGTGCTTCTAACAGATAAACTAACATCATCAGCTATATATTTCATATTTGAACACCAGTTGTGCAGTGTTTATTTCCCATCTATCCAATGTATAGTTCATTATTGTTAATTTCTTTAATCATTTAGAGTCGGCATAAAAAAAGTTTGAAAAAACGCGATTCCATGTTCTCAAACATGTTAACTATTAAAAAGAACAATTTGGAGGAATAGAATTCAATAAAAAAAATTATCAATCATCATCAAATCAGACTATAATCAATCACAATTGAAATCTCAAAAAAAACATTAAATTACAATAAAAGATTGAACCAAAAAAAAACCCTTTAGACCAATTCTTTTTCCCAACCGGACCGCAATAATATTTCTATACCGGAAGCGGATCGGAACCAAACCTAAAGCCATTATCTTATTAGAGTTCGAGTCTCAGCAAGTGAGCCAGTCTTTCAGTTCAAGTTTTTCTCAGGCCAAATACATGAAAACTGAAATAAGTTAATTTAACGATTATAAACAAAGGACCTAGCAGAAAAAGAACGTATGGAAATATTTATGAATTTTATTTGAATGTAATAGCAAGAATTAAAATTTAAACTGAATTTACAAGCAACAAAAAATACTTATACAATACACATTGCATTTATTCAATAATCTAATTCTATATACCCAGCATAAATATCCTCACAAAAATCAATATTATGAATTAGAACAACTACAATAATCAAATAATGCTCGTTGTAATTCTAGGTGAACTAATAACGGTTTTCTATATTCAGTAAGGAGTCCAATTTATCTTTATTTGAGAAGACCCATAGAACCATAGTACCCGCAGCAAAGTAGATAACTAATATATTGAATAAAGCAAAGCTTGTGTACTTATACATATGCCCATATTTGTAGTTTGTATAAGAGATTAAACCAAATTACTCGAAGGCATTATGTTATGTATACCAAGCTTAAATGTAACCACCGATTATTTACATCTATTTCTGTTAGATGCCTTAAGAGAGTCAAAACCAACTTAACTTTCAAATTGTGTGTAGAAGTTCGTATTTATTCATGTAATGAGCAGCTCTAAGAATTGAATTCTAACTGTAGTTTTACATGAAAAGTACATTTAAATATAATGTGTAACATTCGTTATTCAGTTCAACTGTCATGTTGATGTAATTTATAAATATCTGTTTACTTAACGTGGATCCAGGTTGAATGTTATCTGTTTTTACCAACGTATCCTTGGCCTATGCATTACACAATTATATCCAATAATAATAAATGTTTATGAAGGTTTTACTTCCGTGTTGCATAATTACAATGATCTATGATGGAAAATATTTCTAATATTTGCATATACATAAACTACGGCATTTGTTTTTGCATTTTTATAGTGTTCACAATTAAAAGATATACAGTGTGTTACCAGAATGCCGGATAGGTATCACAAGAGGAAAAACTTTTGCTATTGATTTCTCAATTACATTCTTAATAAATAAATCAGTGGAGACTGGTACTTATTCACAAGATCTAAATGTGAGCATTACATTGCCAATCTTTAAGAAAGGCAATTTAAACACAGTTGGGAATTACAGACCCATAACTTTATTAAATATTATAAGTGAAATCTTTGAACGAGTGATACAGAGCAAAATGTTTAACTTCTTAGAAAAATATAATGTGATGAGCATGGTATTTGACGTGGTGAACCTGATATATAGAGGCTTAGATAATGGAAAGCGTATTGCAGTTTTGATGTATGACCTGAGTAAGGCTTTTGACTGTGTGAAATGTTTTCTACGATTTTCTAACGGGTTTACAAATTATTTGAATCTTATAAGACAAACTGAAACGCATTTGTGAGAATAAAAGATCGATATTCGGATATGTTCGACGTGGATCTAGGTGTGCCTCAGAGATCTGTGCTGGACCCTTTGATTTTCTGCTTGTATGTAAATGATTTGGTGTCTGCCATCAAGTATGGAACTTTTGTGAGAGACACATTTTTGAGACACTTGTAGGCCTATTTTTACCACCAACAAAATTTTAATATTTCGCTGCTTATTAATGTATTTATAGAAATATTTTGTACGTTATAAGTCGTGAGAAACGAATACGCAATTCTGACATTCATGATCATAACACTAGGAATGGACATTTATTAAGAACTGGTCAACATAATCATCTTCGTTTAATAACAACCTATCTTATGCGGAAAAATATTTTTACAACTTCTTGCCTAATAATATTAAAAGACTGTTCCCATGCTAAACAATTCAATTACATGCTTAATAATGGGTAAAATATGCTCTTGATAACTGGTTAACGGACTGATCCAAATTCAGCCAGGGCACTGGAGCCGGATTTTGTGGGCCCAGCCCTAATCAAAGAATATCTACAAGCCTGGGGAAGCATACAACGGTCTTCCAGGCCGAGGTATTCGCTCTTGCAGCCTGTGCAAAAATGATTGCAAAGGGAAGCTACATGAGAAGGAAAATAAATATAATGACTGATAGCCAGGTTGCTATCAAGCCAGTTTCGAACCCTGTAACTAGGTCAAGAGTAGTTAGCAACTGCAAACAATCCCTTAATACACTGGCACGAGACTACACGGTGTCTCTCATTTGGGTGCCAGGAGGATATAAAGGGCAATGTAATAGCCGACGAACTAGCCAAGGAGGGCTCTTAAAAGACACTTCCTAGGTCCAGGGCTCGTATGTGGGATTACTAAGGGCGCTGCAAGAAGGGAGATCTAGATTTGGTTAGATAAAGAAAGTACGAAGAAATTTAGGTATAGTCTATACCCTACTCAGATGCAGCAAGAAAGAAGCTAAAACTATTACTGGGCTGGTAACTGTACACTGTCCTCTGAAAAAAGCATCTATACAACACAAGTCGAGTAAACGAACCGTGGTGCAGAAGATCCAGGCACATTGTGGGATCTTTTTCCTTGTTTTATGCTTTTTCAAGAATGGGTATCGAGCGTAGACATCGCTTGTGGGTTTACCAATTTTGCTGTCAATACTTTCGGAAGAACTTTGCTTGTTTGTTTTCAGGAGTAGTTTCTGGGTAGCTGAAGTATCATGGCTTATATTTGTATCATTCTTAGATTTTAATGTAGATTGTTTTAGATCGATCTTAGCAAGCATTTTATGCATAAAGTATCGAAGAAGCGGTGATAAATGCTTTGGAAAAGGGTCTTGCTTTTCTTCTATAGGTTCATCCACCTTGATTTCTTGTGTATTTTGTTTTCCTTTGGCTTGTTGCTCATTTTCTTCAATGGATTTCTTTGGCGGTTTAAAAGAAAACTTTGCTTTTCTGAATAACGTTCCAGGCTCAGCAAGAATTTTTTTTTCAGGTATGGTATTTTCTTCATTTTCAGTTTTTTTTTATCTACTTTCTCCTTTGCTAATTGCTTTTGTTTTTCAATGTTTTGAGCAGTAGTAGAAGTAACTTCAGTTGTAACACTATTATTATCATTATTAGTTTTCTGTTGACATACAATTTTCTCCGCGTTATATCTTACTGCACTTTGATTTCTCAATTGAGCTGTTAGCTTATCAAGCTTTGTTTGCGTATCATCTTGGATTGTAAACATACTTAAATCAAAGGTTGGTTCAGGACTTTGATTTTCCTTTAAATTTTTGTTTTTATTTTCGTTGGGAGTTCCATATTTTTGAGCTGCAACGCCTTTTACATCTTGCACTATTTTTTTGTTTATATCAGTAGATTTAAGTTTAGTTTTATTTTCAAGTGTCGTTTTCCATTGTTCAGGCACATTTTCGGTGATGGGCTGATTATGTTTCATTGTTTTAGTGTTATAAAAACTAATACTTTTGTTCTTGCCATCTGACGTAATTAAGGGTTTATTTTCTTGACTATGTGGCAATTTTCTGATCTCGACAGTTTCCTCGGTTTGATTATTACAAAATTCAGTATTTTTGCTCTGGATTGAACTACAGGAGGAAACGAGGTTACATGTAATCTGCACATGTGAGGAATTGAAGGTACTCAGGCAGAAATATTTCGGGAAAGATCTATTGGAGTCCTCGAAGGTTCTCAAGTTTCCACGGGCAAGATACTGGGCTTAATAGAGAACACCAAGCTGCTCGAGTAGAAGTAAGAGATTCAATAGGGACGGTACAATGAGCACCTAGCTCAAGTGCCTCGACTATAGAAGCCTTTTGTAGCTTTTTGTATTTTTTAAGCAGATTTTTTTTAAGTTCATAATATTGTAATCGATTAATATCTAATTGCATTGATCGTAATGCTTTTCACGTCGATCGCGGTATTAGTGCTCCTTATGTTATGCTAATTCAGAGAATAAACATCTACCATTTTTCTCAATTGCGTACCTTCCTGGCACTTCGCCTGTACCATAACATTGAACCGCATATACTTTTTGTGTGTCAACATTGTGACAATTTAATACTACGTGACAGTAACGACAGTAGTTCACCAACACGATCAATACAGAAAGCACTACGATCAATACAACCTTGCACAACATTATGAACTTAAGAAAAAAGTCTGCTTAAAAATTACAAAAAGCTATTTCGCTCATTATTAAGACATTTATTTTCAAAGTCTACTGATATTTGCGGGTTTTAGAATATGATGATTTTAGGTTTTCAATTAATTGTAAATTTTAATTCAATAATACAGAACAAAGCAATCAATTACATACCCTTGACTGCACTGACACATTAATCTTATATTGACTTTAATTAACTTTAATTGAGATTTAAGAACGTGACATTTATTGTATGTAATAAAATGTCACATTTTAAGTGTCAATTACAGTTGATTCAAGATTAATGTGTAGATGCAAACGAGACATAAACATTTAATTTTGAGCTATGTAAAACTATACTTATTTACTTGTTTTATTTATTTTTATTTTCTTTTCAGGTAATTCCGTAAGCATTGCATGATTTTCACCATTTGGTAAAGTATATTCAATTTAATACCTAATTTATTGTTAGCTTAAGAGCACAAACTTACTCCTTGTTTATTTCTTTATAAAACATTACATATCTAATTACTAAGTAAAATGACAAGAAACATCAATTTGCTCTCTATAATTAACTAATTGTGAAAAATAACAAGTTTCATTAAAACAATGACTTAATTAGGAAAATATCTAGTCTTGATTTTCTCGTTTCAGTATGTATTCGCTGTAATAACTATCAATTAGAACGAGTAACGGGACAATCGAGAAACAGTGGCCCCATAACACCCACTATTGTACATTTGGTATTAAGCTGCGTTTGATTAACGTAGAAAAACTTTCTCTGTCTGTTATTGTTATTAAATTTTTATGTAACAATAATAATTGGTAAGCTTGTTAATGTGCCGTAAATAGGTTACTAATGGCTACCTCGTACATGGGCCTACTTGTTTATTAGTAGTTTCATAATGTTAATTATTTTATGAAAATGTCTCATAATTGCACACCGTAAATGGTTGACAAATAAAATGTTGAATATAGTTAGTGACTGTCTCGTTTGAACTGACCTTAATACCAACAAATTCATTTTGTGATTTGACTTACTTAAACAATATATAGTTATATAGGATAAAGTATTCAAACGACGCAAACTTAGCCGTGGACGAGAGGAAGCACTGGATTCCTTTCCTTTCCAAGACTCAATATCTTCTCTATTGCTCGTTAAAAGTTTAATCGTTTGAAAATTTTAATCTCAGATTTGCTTCGGTTATGGGAGTCGTCTGATATGGAGCGTCCGGAACACTACAGTCTCTTAGCTTTTTATATTTAATCTCCCATTTTTTAGCGATTAATGGCTAATAGTAATTACTAGAGTTGGGCAATTGTCCGGCGGAGCAGATACGTATTGAGACTCGGGCCTCAAATAATGTAATATAAATAGAGCAGATCAATCGCATTATTGTAATTTAGTATGTATTTTTAAACATGTCATATTAATAGAGTTGTGCTAATTTTCCTTGGGGACAAAATCAGACAACGCAGGCGAACAATCGGGCCACCTTGCAGTGCATTCGCATTTTATATCACTACATATTTAGATAAAATATTTTTTTTACATTTTATAAAAAAAAACGGGCACTGTTGTTACTGATCTCGCATTTACACAAAATGTGGTATTCCTGTCATCTCATTACCCAGCTTCCAGTGTTGATGCTAATTTTCTATAGGTGTCCCTTCAGTGTGCAGTGTTCTGTTACGATGCAATGATGATTCCTACAGAGCTGCAGTACTTCTTTAGTCTCTATGTTGGATTGCTCCTTAATAAAGACCTTTCCATCAATTTGCCTGGTTGTGCTGTTCCAGTGGTATTCGTGTTTTCACTCTTATGTTACATTTTTAAATACTTCTAAAATAGATTTTAGACCTATATATGCAGCCGATCCTTTTTTGCTAACTTATCGGCTTTTTCATTTCCCCCGAACTTACAGTAACGTCATTTTATCGCGATCTGTCAGGCCTGTGTGTGTGTGCCATTGTGTATGCCTCTGATTCTCACCACACCATAGATTCGAGCTCCAGTTCCGTTCTAGGCTTTTGTTCCGTCGGCAAACAGATAAATTTCTTGATCCCTGATTCTCATTTCCAAACGACTGCCTTCCACATGATGAACAATATTAATGTGTCCCAATCCTGCATATCCTGGTAATTCTTGCAATATGAGATGCACTCCCTCATTACCACTAATGGAAAGAAGGAAGTCCTAGGTCTCTTGCTGCTGTAGTAGTCCTTGTTGCTCCTGTTCTTCTTAAATACACAAGCCGCTGTACCTTGCTAAGTTTAGCGGTTTGCTGCTGCTTGCTCCTAACGTGCCATGTCATTTATCACATGTGGATGATATAAATCACTTCATTAGCTTTATGTTAAATGCTGCTGCTGCTGATAGTATCCTAAATTTTTATAATAATGATATTAGTTTCAATGCTAATACATTTTCTTGTAGATTATTAACAATAAGTGAAGTAGAAAATATTTGCTTAATGCCATTAAATCACGTGCAACGGGACTGGATGGTATTTCAGTTAAAATGATTTCTCTTTATGCAAAGATTGTAAGTTTTTTACAGTGAGAAAATAACAAATTAATGTATTTCCGCCTTTAACTGTAATAATTAGAGTAATTTTTCCCAAGAAAAAATTTTCTCCTCACGCAGAATTCGATACACATCCCCCTGTTAGCCGGACGGGTGCTTTGCCAATTAAGCTAGTAGAGGACGAGGTTCGAGCGTTTTAACCGAACATATGTCGATATTAAATATGCAAACATTGCAAGTTTCGCTAGAACCTCGTCCTCTACTAGTTTAATTGGTAAAGCGCCTGTCCGGCAAATGCGGGGATGTAGGTTCGAATCCATGAATTTTTTCTTGGGAAAAATTACTCTTAATTATTACAGTTAAAAGCAGAAATACATGAATCTGTGATTTCTCTTTGTTGCCTACGATCACACATGTTTACTTGAGGGGATCTTTCCCGATTCTTGGAAGAAAAGTCTTGAGAGCCCCTTTCCGAAATCAAGTATTCCAACTGATTTTACTTATCTGCGTCCAATATCTATTCTCCCTGTTTTGTCTAAATTACTAGAAAAAGTGGTTAGCATTGGTGAATACTCAAAATTTATTACTTTTGAAGAAGTCGAGTTTCCGCCCAGGGTATAGATATGAATCTGCGATGGCTAACATCGTTGGCGATTGGTACTGATGACAACCAAATTATAGTTTTGGTAATGTTAGATTATTCTAAGGCTTTTGATACAATTAACCATACTCTTTTGCTCACAATCTTAAATTACATAGGCTTTTCTCAAAATTCTGTAAAGTTTTTATCTTCTTATTTATCGGATAGATCTCAACAAGTTTCGCATGATGGTCATTTGTTCTATCTACTCCCAATTATATTTGGTGTTCCTCAGGGCAGTATTCTGGGATCTTTACTTTATGTAATTTACACCTCAAATATTATCAAATGTTTGCAATATTGTGATTACCATTTATCACTTTTTTTCATTTTGTCATTATTCTGATACTATCATTAGTGTTATTATTATTAATATCATTACATTTTAATTTTTTTTTTTTCATTATTAATCTGTTATAAGAATAATTCCTTCAAGGTCTAGTTTACATTTGTTACTTTGCTTTTTCTGACGTTTCCTATACCTCTCTAGTTTTTGTAGTCTTTGGAAATAAAGTTTACTTTACTTTACCACCTTTACGCGAACGACACGCAATTATATTACACCTTCAATCCAGAAGATACACGTGAAGCTATCTCACATATAAACAGTGACTTTCAGTCACTTGTTGATACATCCAAAAAACATTGTCTTAATATAAATAATAAAAAACTTCTGTTCTAGTTTTTGCCAAACTTGATTTCGATATCACTGACATTTTTCGCTAGAACATTTTTATTTTTGTAATTTATTAATGTAAACGTTGTTTCAAAACGTCGGACTGTATTACGAATAGTAGTTACTCTAAGTATCGATCTTTCTGGATAATTTACTGTAAATAAATCGTGTGTAACTTCTGCTGAATTGCCGCAAAACGAATTGAAGGTCGGCTAAACTGGAAGTGAACGCCTAGCGAATCGTTCCCCTCATCTCACAGCACGCGGAATGAGAGCTATGTTGAATTGATTTAAATTGAAAAGATCGATGTGGTGATAGCATTTTGTGGTAGTCAAACAAGGGTAGAGAATAGCAGTGTGTGCTTGTTATTAGCCAGCGATAGTATGCGGATTGGAGATGGTAAATAGAAGCGTATATTTGACACACAATCGTCCAGCAGAATATTAAGCGTATTTCTTCGACTTTGTTAACTAATAGAAATCGTATTTTTCATCCTTCTTTTATCATATTACGGCAATCGACAGGTCGAAAGTGCGCTCTTGGTATACAACAAAGTATCCCGAAAGATGAAAGACAAGGAGAGTCGCATTAATCAAACACCTCGAAGGGAAGAGAAAACAACTGGGTCACGTTAAAAGTACTTTATTAACCAATCGGGGGGGGTCAACCGTAAGGTCATTGAATAGTCTGTCGAAAAACACTAAATACGTATTTTTCTGTTTTTTGCCTTTTTTTATTTCTGTTTCATTACTTGCGATTACAGCGCCATTTATAGCGAATGAAAAACCTGTCCACAGAGGGTGTGAGTGTGCATGTAGGGGTGGGCGTTATTTAATACTAGCGGATGCCTCCCACGGAGATATTAAAGTTTCGATTCGGCAAATCTTTCTGTACGATGCGTATTTTTCGAGATATTACAAAATTCCAGATTTAATAATTCAGCCGGTATATGACTAGAACGTCAGTGAAAGCATTGTTGTTTTACTCTCTCAAAAAGAAGACACTATGCTTAACAGTTTTGGGCAAATCTGAAATAAACTTCAAATATTTATTTAGAAGTAATGGAAATTGTTTTCTTGCTAGTAACGGATGTGTAATAAAACTCTTTCTTGATTTACATAGTTTAATTTAAAATTTAAAATTTGAACGTTTCGGCTACCTATATGCATATAGCTTTTTTCAACTTAATTTTTTTCTTCTAAATCAAATATAAAGTAACATTTACATTATTGATTTGTAATAAATGGAAATTATAATTTTCTAAATTGTATTAGTTAAAATTTTTAGAGGAGCGAAAACTTCTCTTTAAATATATGTGACATTTTTCAATTTTAATACTCTTAAGTATTAAAATTATAAATTATAAAATTATAATTTTCATTTATTACAATTTACATTTCAATAATGTAAATGTTACTCTATATTTGATTTAGAAGAAAAAAATTAAGTTGAAAAAGGCTACATGCATATAGCCGAAACGTCTAAATTTTAAATTTCAAATTAAACTATGTAAATCAAGAAAGAGTTTTATTACACATCCGCTACTACCAAGAAAACAATTTTCATTATAATAAACAACGGATAAGAATATAGCTGCAAAATATATTTAGAAGTATGTTACTTAAAATATTAATTTTCATTATCTAAAAGTTTTGCAAGTCGGTCTTTATTAAAGCAATTTTTGCGTCGCGGCAACGAGCAATTAATTCGGACTCCTCCGTACGCGTTCACCCGCAACAAACGAGCATGCTGAAGCAATTACCTATCTCCACTTCGCGATCAAGTATCTCCAGCCAAGCATACGTTAATCACCGCCTTCCTCGCGAACATCGCAGCCGGCAGGAGCAGAGAAACCCATACGGCGAGCGGCAAACTGCCAGCGCAGCGTCCCGAACGTAGATTCTCCGCGCGAGCGTAAAAAGTGGGGGGGATGCGCCGTCGGTGTCGTCGGACGACCGTTAGCCGAGTGTGGGTCAGTTAAGTAGCGGTCGCCCGTCTCTAGGTCGAATGTGAGCCGCGGGGTCCAGGATGCACGCATCTAGTACAGTCCATGCCAGAAATAATTTACCGCAACGTTGTCTTCCGTGTGTTGACGAATTAATTAATGCATCAGTAACGCTATGAATTAATTGAATGTACGACTTGGAATTCTGAAGCGTCTGTTATCAGAAATGTGCATAGCGTAAGGAATTGGTATAGTTAATGAGTTACACGAGAACCATATGGAAGTTAGGTAATACCAAATATAATACTAGTATACACATATATATAATACTACTATATTGCGGGTATATGCTCAAAAATTCCGAAATCAAAGGGAGACAGCTATATCAGATATGCCACAACGTTCTGGCTGCATTATGCGCATGCGCGAACCTTAAATAACCATGCATCTTTCTTGCACATGTTGGTCAGTTGTTTCATTTCACAATGATCTCACACAATTTCACATGTGTTTCTCGTTGACATCTGTGCGTATGTTAACATTGTTAACGCTTGATCATTGTTTATTGGTGATATTGTGGTTATATCCATTGCTGTTGATTATTTTATATTATTTTAACTGTCATGAATTAGAATTGAAGTCTGTATAAATATTTAGTTTTTTGGAATATAAAGATGGTAAGATATTACTATTTGTGTGGCCATCAACAAACAAAGGAAAACGTAAAGGCTTCTATGCATAGGTAAAGCAAATAGTAACAAAATGAATATATTGTAGTAACAATAAACTTTCTTCAGATTTCCTAAAGACGACAACAGACGATCTGCCTGAAAAAATGTTTGTGGATTGTCAAATAAAGATGATGTAACAACTTTATTGATTTGTTCGGCTCATTTTCTTCTGGAGGATTTTATAGAACCAAATGCAAAAATACTTGGGCGAAAAAGTCTCTATCTAAAATCCACAGCCATATCATCAATTCCTACAGTAACAGATAAAAGTACATCTACATCGAGAACTGATGTACATATAGTTAAAGAAACAGGTAAAATATTCTTTTTAATATATCCATTCTATTTCGATATATTGAATGTATATTTTTCTTTGTAGTGGCTATCAATCATGACGAGATTTTAGTAATAGATGATAGAAGTACCCAGTTTCCTACTGTAGAAACAATGGATATGAATTATGCAGGAAATATTGGATTTCTTGAAACTTGAAACATGCAACCGACTACCACAAGTCGTACACTACTTCATATGAACCTGCATGAATATGCCGCCGCCTTTCTCTCATCATCCCGTGATAGCAAAAGATAGCGATGGTTACACGGATATTCACACCTTGGGAAGATGTTCTATAAAAGTATTTATATGGAATAGAATTTTCTCAGTTGTAATACCCCTGAACTGAATTTACATATTTTGAGTCAAGGGATTTTTAATAATCATTGCATGCAATTATGTAAATTAATTATTGAATGCTACATATCTATTCGATTGTATCGCGAGGGAAAAATATCATCAAAGGATAAGAACATACATCAAAAATATAACAAATTGGTTCTTTTCCAAAATCAATAAATGTAAAAGTGGTTTTTTATTCACCTTTCCCAACTACTTTGCTAGCTTTTAAAAAGAATCCTTTTTTTTTCAGTGTAATACCTATTGTATTTTGTAAACAATGTAAATTGATTGAATTTGTTATGGTATAGTTTGAAATAAATATTCTCATATGAACATCAATGTATTATTATTTACCAGTATTTATTACGAATTCATCTATCCACTTTTGTATATTTACAGAATTAGTACATCTCTTAACGTCATTTATAGAGGCATAAAGGTCTAAATTTCATTGCATATATCACTATAAAAAAAGGTCATTCTCTTAACAAATGAGGAAAAATTTGTACTCTTCTTCCAACG
The DNA here is from genome assembly GCA_004143645.1 of Protaetia brevitarsis. NCBI lineage: Eukaryota > Metazoa > Arthropoda > Insecta > Coleoptera > Scarabaeidae > Protaetia > Protaetia brevitarsis. Next base: position 103,183 of record RXPK01000958.1, on the reverse strand, counting down.
AATGATCATTCCATTATTACAATCATTTGATTATTGAAATCATTCGATTATGCCCATCACTACCAAATTGCTTCGTTCGCACATGCGCAAAACAACCGTAGAACCATGTCAGACAAAGAAACTCATTTTCCATCTCCCTTCATGGGCGAAAAGTTTTATCGTTGGTTTTATACGAGACACGCAATATAGTAGTATTATATATATATGACTATACATATGGTCAAAAACGTATAGTTCCGCTGGCGTACTATAGAGCGGCGACACTGTAGCTTCTTCGCGGAGGTAGTTAAAAGGCGGCGGGGCAAGAGACGTACGAAAATAAACAGTGGACCAATCGAACTATGTACGTGATATGAAAGCACTTGAGTATTACAGCTGTGGGTAATTCAGAAATCTATTTCTATTGGCAGTAACGTATATAATGCGCGTAAATAATCGCGGCAAATATGAATTCTACCCCCTGGCATATAAGTAGATGGTCTGAGAATCGGATGAAAGAAAGTTTTGCGGTTTATATTTATCCAAGTTATTTTATAGGATAAATGTATGTTTGGAGAGTTGTTCTTTGTGAATGCATCTATTATATTTTATCGCTATTTAATTAACGTACTAAACAGAGGTACGCTATAATCGATGATTTTATTGATGATTTATAAAAATTCCAATTTTATGATTTATTACAAAAAGTCTGCATTTGCACTTGGTTGCATACCTATAACATTTTCTAGTATTATGTCTCATTTCCAAAAGCAATCTGAGATTTCCTAAAAGCAGCGAACGAAGAAAAAAAAATGGAAATCTTTTAGAAATATGTAAATGCAGGAATGAATTCTGCTAATTCTGCTCTCCTTTTTTTCTATTTTTTATCATTTTTTTGTTACAAATATATAGTTTGACAGTTCTAACCATTATAAGATATGTACAATAGTATAATGTCCAACAATTATATTTTCTATATTGATTCTACAAACAACGAAACAGAAAAGTTCAAGAGCGACAAAAGCTTATGTCTGATGCTAGCGTACTTATACTTGTACACTTTGATAAAAACAAAATTGAGGAAAATACCTTAAAAGTGCAACCAGATAACAATAATGTTGCATATTTTTTTTTGTAAAGACCCCTCCCAGTAAACCAAATTCAAATTTCGCGCAGTTATTTTCAGGAACTTCAACATTAAATTATGAAGTTACCTACGATTTTGTATTACATTAATGGTTATTTGAATACCTTTAAGTTGAAGTTACTCAATATAATTGCGGAAGATTTGAATTTTGTTTTACTGGGCTGCGATTGAAACTTGCACTGTAATATTTTAAGTTACATTTTAAGCAAAATGATAAAAAAAAATCTTGTTCGATACGCCACCACCTTATCCTATGAAAACAGTAAACAATAATTTTGGAAACAAATATGAGCTTCTGTTTTTCAAACATCATGGTATTTCTGAGAGTGAAAAAAAAGAAGATATAAGATAGATTTTATAGATACACTTCTTTAATGTTTTCTGATATTTTTATTTCACTTTTTAGCAAGATAATATTCTTTCGCTGTTAACTGCAGATATATTAACAAGATTTATCAAAAAAAAAAAAAAAAACATAAATTTATATATCAAGAAACAAAGATTATTTTAAATGTCCACTAGTCCACTAAAAACAAACATATTTTATCACCGCAAATAAATCAACAGTGGTAAATAAGATATAATATGTGCTATGAAAAAATTAATAGACATTTGACGAAATAAATAAAAGCAAATATTCCGTGTGTATAACTTCGCTTTAACACAAAAATATGTTTTAATTTCATTATAAAACGAATATTAATCCATTGAGCCAATATATGTGTTTTGGTTTTTGTTTTATTTACTAAACTGTTACTTGTTTTGATTCCTTTAATATTCATTTCATAATAATTTTGCGAAATGATAATTCATTGAATGAACGCTCTACCACTTCGCTGCGCGCGCAGTTAAACCACTTTCATTCGTCTCGCACCGACTCTTCGGTTATCTTATATTTTTACGCGTTTGTGCAACGGAAAATTCCACTTACGTTTAATCACGTCAGATCACGTTTAATATTTGTTTGGTCGTACACTTTTCTAAAATCAGCCTAGCTGGGACATCTATAGTACGCCAGCGGAACTATTCTTTGTCCGTATATATATTTATATTGTATTTGGTAATACTGAGGGAATGGAAACATAGCATCCTGTATACATGGTACTAATTGATACACTGAGAGAAGAAAATGCATTCCGTCAACCAACACCCTTTTGTTGGAAAAATATTATTGCATTAACAACATTTTTAATCAAATTGAACAAAATATAAGGTTAAAATAACTGCAAAAAAATGTGGACAATATTGTGTTAGTTCAACAGTTGTTTGTTTGTTAGGGGTATCACCATTGTTTTAACGAACTAAAAATATTTTGTTATTTTAGCTACATCAAAATTGTTAGAAGAATACTTCACAGTAGTATATTTTGAAAAACATTTTTAATTACTTTAACAACATTCGTTCTATTTAAAATAACTATATTAGATGTTCCGTAATGTATGTTGCGTTAACCATTTTAGTTAATCTCGCAAGAATACCATATAATGAAGGCAACCATATCGTTTTATTAATTTAACAAAGCCAATGGGTTCACGTGTATAACAGTTTTCTTCTACATAGTAGCAAATACGTTAATAATAGGTAAGTATGTATTTCAGAAATCGCAGTGAAGATGGCGTTCCTTCCATTTCACACTAGTAAGTGACACATAAGGGTCATAAAGCACAACAGTCAGAGTTAATAAAATATTAATCTAATGCATTTACTAGTCAAACATTCAATAGGAGTTGCGACCATTAAAGCAGCGATTGGTGGTGAGCAATGGCAGTGGTGTCAGTAAAACTGCTATTTTTTTTGAGGGTTTTAAATATATGCCGCCTTACAGATATTTTACACTTTGTTGTGAATGAGATGATAAATGTACAATACCAAGGTACTTGAACATTTCCCCTCGTAAAGCGAATCAAAAAATGCCCGATAGGTTGCTGTACCAATAAAATATTATTAACTAAAAAGCAATTCTGTTTTGGCTCAACATAATTTTCTTGTTTAACACAGCAAAGATTGTTACTTTTTGACGTAACAGATAACATTTATTCAATTTAACTTAAAATGTGTATTTAACCTAGCAACCTCTGCTTTTTATTTTAATGAATTCTTTTGGTTAATTTAACATGAAATAGTTGTTTATTTTACCAGAACACTTATTGCCCTAACAATATTGACTGTTTAAAATAAAATTATCTTGATTGTTAAAACAATCCTAAATATTATCAAATCTACACAATTATTTTAACATTCGCATTTTGTTACTTTAACAATGATTTTTGTTTGACTGTATTTAACCCAAATTTCGTAGTTAAATGCCGCGTTTTTTGTTAGATTAACACATGTCCTTCTTTACGTGTATGTAACAACTAAATTAGCTAAGCTAATTTAAAAGGTCATTGCGATTTTAAATGACAATTTTAACGATTTTAGACATGAGGCACTGACGTAGACAAGTAACATCATTAAAATCAAGAAAATAACTTTAAAAATAATAAACAGTTCAGCGCGAGTGTCATATTTGGTTGTTATATGGAATTGTTATAAGTAGAGGATAATTATATTTCATTTAATATAATCCACCGTTTACAGTTTAAATCTCATTATTCTAAAGTAAACAATTAAATTTTAACAGATCATATATACCTGCCTACTTGTAATTCTATTAAAGAATGTTGTGTAATGGTATTTCAAATATTAACACCCCTTTGGCTTAATTAACTGAGTCTAGTACGTTTCAGCGCCGCCGATTCAGGGATAGGATATTTAAGTGCCGGGTCTGCCGATTCAACGTCGCATTATTGAATGGTTAAACCAGTGGTTCTCAAACTGTGGTACGCGAAAATTTTTAGGGGGTACGCGGCCGGCCAACAATAAAATAAAACAACCCGGGACACGTATGGACACGTTGACGTGCGCGCGCCACTAAGGGCTTAGTCATCAGAGTGGGGCTGTGTGGCCGGCCAATCACTCGTGTCACTGCACTGCAGTAGCATTGCCTGTTATTACAAGCTCGCTCTCAGTATTGTGTTATTTTTGTGGTGTGTTGTGTTATTCTGCGGACACTCAATCCTGTTGAAGCACGTTTACGGACATCTGTTTGAAAACTGAGTCAGGTACCACGTAAGTGAATTTTACAATAAAAATTAACAATGGATAAATGGCTCCTAAAGAAAAGGCCTCATGAAGATCTGCATCAAAATTCTGGCCATCAACTTCACAAAATGAAAGTAGACCTGAACGTCTTGTTACTAATGAGCAGCTCAAGGAAAAAATAAAAAAACCCGAAAAACTGGCAAATGAATATAAAAATAAAAAGAGAAAATATGACGAGTTGTACTTAAAATTAGGTTTTACTTGGACTGGAAGCTCAGACGAGCCTAATCCACAATGCGTTGTTTGTTCAGAAATTTTATCAAACAATTCTATGAAATCTTCTCTTTTAAAACGCCATTTTGAAAGCAAACATGAGAACTTAGTCAAAAAGGAGTTACGGTACTTTGAACGTGTTTTGGAAGATTTGAAAAGTAGGAAAAACACGATAAAACACTTTTCTGGTGCAGAACAAAATGAAAGTGCTGTAAAAGCTTCTTACAAAGTTAGTCATTTAATTGCGAAGTCTGGTAAAAACCATACTATTGGCGAAAACCTAATCCTCCCTGCCGCAGCAGAAATTGTTTCTTGTATGTTTTGAGAGAACGAGGCAAAAAGAATTACAGCAATTCCATTATCAAATGATACAGTTTCAAGGAGAATTAGTGATATGGCGTATGACACAAAAGAACAACTTGTTGGAGCAATTCGAGCTAGTCCTTGCTTTGGTATACAACTCGATGAAACCACGGATGTCGCTGGCCTAGCCCAACTGATCGTTTTTGCACGTCAAGATGAAATATTTGAAGATATTTTATTTTGTAAGACACTTAAAACATCGACAAAAGGTGAAGATATTTTCAATTTGTTAGATTCTTTTTTTCCGAAAACCAGCTCGAGTGGAAAAACTGTGTGTCAGTGTGTATGGATGGTGCTAAGGCTATGAGCGGTCACATCACAGGGCTGGTAGGCCATATTAAAACGGTTTCAACTGAGTGTAAGTTCACTCATTGTGTCCTTCACCGAGAGGCTTTGGTGGCTAAGCACCTCCCTGATGAACTTAAAGATGTCCTTGATCAGAGTGTGAAAATTGTGAACTTCATGAAAACTAGGCCCCTAAAATCTCGTTACTTTAAAATTCTATGCCAGGATATGGAGAGCCTCCATGAGAACTTATTGCTACATACCGAGGTACGATGGCTTTCTCGGGGGAAATGTTTTGTCCCGTGTATTTGAACTCCACAAAGAATTACATAATTTTTTTACCGAACACAAATCCCATCTGTCTTCTGTACTTACTGATTTTGATTGGCTTTTGAAGTTGGCTTATTTAAGTGATATATTTGGAAAACTCAACATCTGGAATTTATCCATGCAAGGCAGTGTTTCTGATATTTTTAATATAGAAAAGAAAACTGATGCAATGGTAAAAAGATCATTCTCTGGGAAAAACAAATAGAAAATAACAACTGCGAGCCGTTTGAAAGATTACTTACATTTTTGCAAGATAATGAGAAAAACACATCTGATTTCACTGAACTCAAGACTCAAATGGGCCAGCATTTGAATGCATTGAAGATCCGCATAAGAGAGTACTTTCCACCATTGGAGAAACAGTATAACTGGATACGTGACTCATTTAATGCTGATGCTATGGACACTAACCTGACTATCTTTCAAAAGGAACACCTCATTGAAGTATCATGTGATCCCACGTTGAAAAACAAATATTTGACTGCTGGTACTACATTGTTAGATTTCTGGATCGGTATTGGGAAGGAATACAAAGAACTGTCAAGCACTGCTGTTAAATTTCTTGTTGGGTTTTCCACCACTTATTTATGTGAAAAGGGTTTCTCAAGTTTAACCTATCTTAAAAATAAATCTAGAAACAAATTAAATGTTGAAGATGATTTAAGATTGTATTTAAACAAGTTAAAACCCAATTTTGATAAACTGTGCAAAGGGAAACAAGCTCACCCTTCTCACTAATCTCTTTGAAAGTAAGCGCTTTTTGTTCTTTAAGTTTTGTGTGTGTTTGTTTTTAATGTAATAAAAATGTTTGTAAACAATATCTCTTTGTTTTTATTTAAACATGATGCGTAATTCAGTTTCAAAGGTTAACACTATACTTCTATGCTACAGAGAAGGCTTTAAGATTTGTTTAATATTTTAATTATAGTTTACTTAGTACCGGTAACTGAGAAGGGGTACCTAAAATGTTTTGTGGGTAAAAAGGGGTACAGTGTCTAAATAAGTTTGAGAACCACTGGGTTAAACTATAGATTGACGATTCATTCTTATGGAGAATTTACATACGTAACTTTTTTCAAATTTATTGCGATTGCTACCACCCATTTTCTGCCTATAACCATAGTCTAGCAAATAAAATTTAAATAAAATAATGAGATCTTATGTAGGTGGCCTCGTGAGCTTCGATGAATGGAATGTTGTTTTAAGGTTAAAAAACCTTTTCAGATCACATCTAAAGGAAAAACATCAGAAGAAAACAAACTTTTCTATTATTGAGTAAGGTATTTAATTTAAAATATGTAGATTTGTTTTTTTCCAATTCATGTAATAAAAGTTTGCCGTCTTTAAAGTAATACTGATTGCTTGATGAATTAGATATTTAATTTGCTCATTACACGCGGTGTTATCGAAGGAAATATACTGCATTTTTTAATACACTGCCGGTTATTTTCCCTCTAATAAGTGTTTCTGCAGATTTTTTTAAAACACCAAGTGTTATTAACATAACATGCTTTATCAATGCAAACTTAATAGCAATTAACGTAATATAATGAATATCATGGTTTTCATTCAAAATAAATAAATGCCTGCCGTCACTTTGTGCTATAGTTTGCGATAAAAGTAATTTTTTCACACAATTTTCATTCAAATTTAGAGTTAACCCTGTTATAATTATTGAACTTCAATTTGCTATTTGAATGTGTATAATTGGTTTTAATATAAATATTTTTTTTAAAAACTTCTTGGAAAGCGACATTTATTTATTCTGTTATATTACTTATACAAAAACGTTTCGATGCTTTTACCAAATGTTTTTCAATTTGTCTCCGTGTTGGTAAATTCCAATTGTATGTTCATAATAGTAACGTAACGTCAATATTTTTAAATTTACAACTTTTTTTATATTTTTAATTTAATTCATATTTTTTTTTTAAATAACACTTTAAACGATATACACAACAGGTAACACATCTCAAAACTTAAAGTCACAAACATCTTTCGGAATAAGGCTGGTCTCGTGAGGAATGGCGTTGGGCATTCATATAATACAAGAAACAAAAATAAATTTAGTGTACCTCTGAATAAATTAAATATTACAAAAAGAGAACCTATACCCGTAGGGACAAAATTATATGACTTGCTTCCGGATGATATATCAGCAATTACTAATATAAAGTACTTCAAATTACGAGTACGTTCTCTGATGATTCAGAACAGCCGTGGAGGAATTTTTGACATTTTTGAACGATGAACTACTTCATCAACTATTAATAAGTAGATATGTCGTGTGTATGTAATATATTGTTATTTTTAATATTTTAGTTTTGCGACTTGTCGTATACACTCTGCGTCTAATTGAACTAAATATATATATCATTATTTGAAGAGTGAGAATTATAGGAATAAAAGAGAGACAATTCTTAGAACATCGAAATTAACGAGAGTATGTGAGGGAGCAGTGCAAAAAATCGTTCAGAATTTATTTATTTAAAAGAGAAACTTTGCTTGTGCAACTCCCATTTTCTTTTTTGATTTATATGTAGTTAATTTTATTTTTTAAAGTAATTTTTTGGTAATATCTTCTAAGTTGTATTAATCCTTATTTTTACTTCACATGTATGTAGGTTTTCCTGTGCTTGAGGTCTATCACCTGTTTGAAAATAAAATACTATTAGTGTAAAGTATAATATATACAAGACGAGTACTTTTAGCCGATTAGTTAGAAATTGTTCCCACAAGGGTGATAGTCCATTGTAAGTATAAAATTACCCCAATAATGGGAGATAGAAAAGTTGCTGCAGAGCCGAAACATATGGTCTAAAGAAAATAAAATAAAATGAAGAAGGACCAGTGGTTATTATTTACTATTTTACCAAATATACACTTCATTAATTATGGACAATTTGGATCGTGTGAAAAAACTTCATTACCATATCAGGAAGCCATTAAGCACTTTTGAATTAATTAATTTTTGTAGGCATTTTTTGACAAACTCTCGCCAAAAGAAAAACCTGTGTATTTAAACGGGAAAAAAAATATTCGAGTCGGGTTAGCTAAAAGTAGATCATACTTATCTTTTTCACCCGAGATGGCAGACATGCAAGGAGGAAATAAGATTCCAAAAATCTTAGTTCATTAGGGTTACTATCTAAGTTGAGCGCTGTAACTTCTATCAATATATCTGCGTTTACGTAAAAAGTAATTACATTACGTAGGAGCTAAAGCGTCTGTAGCGAGGTAACTGCTATATGCATCCATTCACACCAAATCGAAAGCAATAATATAATTCATAATCCAGAACGATATATACTTCTACTTTATCTAACTTTAGAATTATTTTTATATTTTTGAGGCATTATTGATTATTAACTGTATGGTGAGTGTGAAGAAACAAGTTCTTTTAGACACCTCCAAGTATGTTGTTCTTTTTTACTTTCCGGGAAAGAAAATATAGCTTTTTTTATCGATGTTATACATTCTAAACAACCAAGATGTGTATATAGGTTACTGTCCACAAATAATTAATTAATTTATATATATATAATCAGTAACCTTAATTACCCTAAGGGTGTAAAGGTAAATTCTATCCACAAACACTTTTATTTCTTATTATAAATAAACGCTGACCACTCTTTCTTGTTTTTTTGCCATTCTTCTCGCTCATTCCAGGATATTCCTCTTTTTCTCAAACTTTCTTCTACTGTACTATCCCATGTTTTTCTCGGCCTGCCTCTCTTTCGTTTGTATCTTGACCTTGCCAGCCATACTCTTTTCGTCAGTCTTTCCTCTTCCATACGTATCATGTGTCCAAACCATTTCAATTTCTGTCTCTCTATGCTTTGTAAAATCGGCTCTACTCCTAATTCTTCTCTTATCTTCTCATTCCTTATTCTATCACTTCGGGTGACCCCTTTAACCGCTCTTAAATACCTCATCTCCAACGCTTGTATTTTACTCTTAGTTTGATTATTCAAGATCCAACTCTCACAGCCGTACGTCAATATAGGTTAAATATTGGTGTTAAACACCGTTATTTTCGTTTTCTTTGAAATCTCCTTCTTCCTTATAAAAGCGTTGTTCATTGCGTAATATAATTTTATCCCACTTTCAATTCTGTTGTTAATTTCTGCTTCCTCTTTACCTTCTTGATGTATATTTATTCCCAGATATTTAAATATTTCTACTTGTTCTATAATCTTTCCATCTATATGAATTATTATTTTACCATCGTATTTCCCTATTGACATAACTTTGGTCTTCTCTGCATTTATCCTCATATTTCTCTTTTTCAAAGCTGTTTCCCAAATATTTAAATTTGCTTGCAGATCCTTTATATTCCCCGCGTACACCACCAAATCGTCGGCAAAGGCACTTTCCGCGATTTCCACTATCCTCATGTCTTTATACCCTATTTGTAATTTCTTCGTTTTCTTTTTAATTTCCTTCAAGATGTCATCAAGGACTATATTAAAGAGTGTAGGACTAAGTACTCCCCCTTGTCGCAATCCTTCCTTAGTTAAAAATTCTTCCGACTGCATTGCACCCAATTAATTAATTTAATTTAATTAATTCTGGCAAATTAAATAGCTTTGTATGATTCCATAAAAAATATCGATTTTCATATAAATAATATTTTGAAAATTATCAAATTTACACTGATTTAAAATGTGAAGTAAATATTTCAATTGTATGTTTTATCTGTATTTTATAAAATATAAAAAAATATATTCAAATACCTCTCACGAAAAATATTTATCAAATATATTTTTAAAGATATCTTTGGTATATTTGTGGCTGTTAGGGATGTGTAACACCCAAATAATTTTACGGCGAGTAGAGGAAGGCCAATGTTGCACACATGGTAAGGCGATAAGGAAAGCTAAAAAAAGGTTAAGCCTATGGTTACACATTTTTGTCACCGACTGTATACTCCTCCTACCGCAAGCAGAGAAATAGAGAAAAATATAAGCAGTCGAAGTGTATGTTCGTTAGTTAGAAGTCCATTCCACTGACATACTAATATAGCGGATCACAGGCTTACCTAGCACGTGACATCAGCGCATAACATAAACATACCTTATACGTACATACATAGCGGCTATGTTAATTGTAGGTATTCAAAGATTATGAACGATTTCCTTTGCAAATTTTAAATCTATTATAAGTAGGAATCGATAACGATTCATCATGCAGCACGCTACAATAAAGTTGGTGACTATCCTAACAGCCATAAATATACCAGAGATATTTTTAAAAATATATTCGACAAATATTTTTCGTGAGAGGTTTTTGAATATATTTACTCCATATTTTAAATCAATGTAAGTTTGATATTTTTTTAAATATTTGTAAAATATTATTTATATGAAAATTGAGATTTTTTTATGCAATCATACAAAGCTATTTAATTTGCCAGAATGAACTAAAATTATTTGTACACAGTAACTTATATATCTTGGTTGTTAAAATGTAGTAACATCGATAACAAAAAGCTATAGGAAATTTCCCGGGAAAATAAAAAGAACAACATACCTGGAGGTGTCTAAAAGGGAAACTTGTTTCTTCACACTCACCATACAAGTTAATAATCAATAATGCCCTAAAAATATAATAGAGTAAATAAAATAAATAATTAAAATAAAAAATGAATTCTATAGTCAGATAAAGTAGAAGTATATTCGTTCTGGATTATGAATTATATTATTTCTTTTGATTTGGTGTGAATGGATGCATATAGCAGTTACCTCGCTGCAATTATTTCAGCTCCTGCGTAATATAATTACCTTTTACGTAAACTGAGATATATTAATAGAAGTTACAGCGCCAAACATATATACTAACTAAATCATAATTTTAGATAAGTATATATTATCTAATTTACTTAGGTGTGTGATTTTTACAAGTGGACTGTATTTTTTTTTTATAAATTACACATTATTGGGTTCACTTCTACATTGCTTTTACATCGATACATACAGGATGTGCATCAAGGGACACTAGTATCTTACTTTTTGTTTCTGCGCATCATAACCCCCTTCTTAATACATGTAATTATCTAAATTCTCGCTGGAGGGCGCCAATAGTTAGAAATGCATGAAAAATAATACAATACATAACACTTAGGTACTTAATAAGTATGCATATTTTACCTATTTTATATTATTAGTCCTATGCACCAAATGTACTAAAACAAAAATTAAACGTTATTTTTTTATATGAAATAAATATTTACAGAAATACAAAGCAAAATATTCTTGCAGAGTTAAGAAAAATATATTGAGAAATCATTTGCAATAAAATATAATTAAAGCTACATAACATATATATTTGTAAAACGTATTCCTAATATATTTTCTGTACCTAATATATAACTTAAGTAGTAAACTAAGTATATTTAATTCAAATAAACTATGTTTATGCAAATTAATTCTCTTTTTTTTCAAAATATCTTTATTTCTTTGCGGGAAAGATTATTTTCCTTAGTGTAACTAAATAGGTATAGATATTAAAAGAAAATAGGTAAATAAGTAGCTATAAAAGCTGTGCTTGTAACAATTTTATAAAATTATCAGATTCTTTAACTCCCTTTACCTAGCCGGTACGTATGTAGACCTGCACAATCAGCAATGAATACTTTCCTTAGATTTTCGTTAAACAAAGAAAAAACTGAAATATTTAATTTTTCAGAGATTTATGATGGTGGTGTCTTAGCCTAGCATTGAAATCACCTTGTGTTTAGCTATAAATACAAGACTGGAACTTTTTTTCTATGAAAATATAAAGAAACAATGTTTTTCATTTATTTTTAAAGACTTTTTTGTAGGCACTTATATATAAGTGCATCTACTCATATTTTATAGTTAATATTTAGAAATTTATGTCGCTTGCGATGTAAAAGTAATTTAAAATAATAATCTTATATTGCTGCAATACTGGGTATACAAAAAAGAAAAAGTTGAATATACAATTTTTCAGTGATTTATAATGTAAGGTGTCGTAGCCTAGCATTGAAATCAACTTGTTTTTAGCTATAAATGCAGAACTGCAGCCTTTTTTTCTATGAAAATGTAAAGAAACAAATAGACTTTTTTTAGGTACTCACATATAAGTGCACCTACTTATATTTTGTAGTTAATATTTAGAAATTTATGTCGCTGATGGTGATGTAAAAGTAATTTAAAATAATAATTTCATATTACTGCAATACTATATCAGAAATGTAGTGTTTGTACAAAAACGTGATGTAAGCTTTCTACAGACAAACTGTAACAATTCTAAAATCAACTTCGTTTACAAAAGAAGGTCGCGAATTGCGAATCGCAGAAGATAATAAAACTTCGTCACTTTGTAAACTCCATGCAGTGTAACTCAAGGACACTCTCTGTTGCTGTGGAACTTCAACTTTAGGGGAGGAAATTTGACATTGAAATTCAGTCCAGATTTCGTTTATCTACAACAACTTTTGAACAGTGAAAGATAGAAAAAAAAAATCAATGACAGACATGTACCGTTTCTGCAGTCTTTTCGAGTGGTAGATTTGTTTATATACAGGATGTTACAATAAGCATGGGACAGCATATGTTGTGCTTATCTTATTGTATTTTAAAGATTGCTTATAATCAGTCTATTTGTTATCGAATACTATATCTTAAGATGATTTGGTGGTCATCTATGAATTTCTGTATACTTCCTTATTCTAATGAGATACTCTATATCGTCCTCCAAACTGCAAGACTTCGTATACGCATATTTTCCGAAAAATTAGATTTACATACTACACTCAATAAGTGCTTTCTTTACATGTACATACAAAAACTCAGAGACGTACACTGTTGAAAATTTTAACACTTTTTTGACTAATTTAATAGTCAGGAGAGGTCCACACTCTTTTCGTGTTATTTTGTCGAGAACTATAGAAGTTTAAATTTGACGAGCAAAGATAGTCAAGTATTGTCTATTGCTAAGGGGTTATTTTGTCCAACTGACACGTGGAATTATAAAATACTTCTAGTCACATTTTATTTAACTAAAATGAATGCGATCTATAGGGTGTTTTAACACCATTTTCTAAACACAACGTCTTTTTAATATGCAACTCCTATTTCTTAGTGCTATAATATTCTCTCTTTAAGACGTTTTCTCAATTATAAATATGCAAAACCACTCATTCACAAGTTTTGGTTTCAACTAAACGTACCAATTTAAAATGATTTTTTGAGAACCATTATAAAATTAAGTGAATGTTTATGCTATTTGATTCAAGTCTAAACTAATTGCGTAAATAGATGTTCCCAATACATCTTTAAGATGTTGAAATTTTTTATGCCCACTGGAATTAACGTTTAATAATACGAGGTTACACTTTGCAAGTCAGTCACATTTGGTTGTTTGTTTGGATATGTTAATACGGAGAATCAAACACGAAAACAGATACACGTGCAATGCAGGTGGTGCGTACAATGCAATACTGTATTAGAATAGGTGGGGTTTCTATATTTCTATCCGAGGGAAAAATTCTGATTGGTTGACGCTTCTGAATGTCTAGAAAAATAGTCAATCCTCATATCTGAACAAAGAATTCACACGAAATTCTAGTCATTTCTGTTCTATTAAATACGCTTAGTCAACTCGTCTGGCAAAGTTTGGAAAAATCAACACTAAAATATTTGACTAGCGCAAAATTAACGCCAACACCGTAATATTTTCAACAGTGTACGTTCACCAGTACCATATTTGCTTCATATTTCAGAAATATTTCTCAATATATTTTTCTTAATTCTGCAAGAATATTTTGCTTGGTATTTCTGTAAATATTATTTCATATAAAAATAAAGGTTAGTTTTTGCTTTTGTACGTTTGATGCGTAGGACTAAGAAATAAAATGGATAAAATATGCCTATATATTAAGTACCTACTTAAATGATAGTTTAAAGATTAAATTAGATAATATATATATATATATATATATATATATATATATATATATATATATATATATATATATAATATATATATATATTTTAGATATATATATATATATCTAAAATTATGATTTAGTTAGTATCTAAGTTGAGCGCTGTAACTTCTATTAATATATCTGCGTTTACGTGAAAGGTAATTATATTACGTAGGAGCTAAAATAATTACAGCGAAGTAACTGCTATATGCATCTATTCACACCAAATTAAAGCAATAATATAATTCATAATCCAGAACGATATATACTTCTACTTCATCTAACTTTAGAATTAATTTTTTATTTTTTGATTTTAATTATTTATTTTATTTACTCTATTATATTTTTAGGGCATTATTGATTATTAACTTGTATGGTGAGTGTGAAGAAACAAGTTCTTCCCATTTAGACTCCCTCCAAGTATGTTGTTCTTCTTTACTTTCCGGTAAAGTTTCATATGGCTTTTTGTTATCGATGTTATACATTCTCAACAACTAAGATATATAAGCTACAGTTTTTTAGTACTTTTAGTTAATTCTGGCAAATTTAATAGTTTTGCATGATTGTATGAAAAAAAAATTCAATTATATATTTTATCTAAATATAGATAAAATATACAATTGAAATCTATATTTAGATAAAATATATTCAAAAACCTCTCACGAAAAATATTTGTCAAATATATTCTTAAAAATGTGTCCGATATATTTGTGGCTGTTATACACACAAAAAAATCTATTATCAATCTGAATATTTTTATTTATTCAAAAATCGAAACTTTATATATATTTAAATGAAGTAAATCTTGTTGGTTAGAACATAAGAGTAAATTCTCTGAAAACACAATATACTCTTAGAACAAATAGTATAAATATTTGCATTGAAGTATACTTCCTCCAAATGAACATTGTTATTGTTGTAAGGAATAAATCTATACAATCATAGTGAGAAAGTATGTAGATTCAAAATAAAATCCCTTATACGTTTGGTATAATGAATTGCTATATAAAATTATTAAATGTTTTGTACTGAAAACATGAAATATCAAATTGAAATTACCATAATATTGAAACATTTGAAACGAATTTTACCCCACCATTTATTGCACTAAAACTTATCTGTCATTGGTTCCCTCTTTTTTTAGGGGGGTTTAGGGAGTTTTGCATATACATACGCTTTACTTGGCGTCACTTTTTGATTGACTAGCGAACAGTGTTGTTGGTTGTGAGTGTAAGTAAATCTAATGGATGCCCCAGCCGTTTCACAGCTACTTAGAGAATGGGATGAAATGCTGATGCACAGATGCTACCATTAAAATATTCGAAGGTAAATACGTACGTGTTATCGAATATTGAAGAATTACTGGTTTAAAAAACTTTGAAATATTATCTAGAGTCAGCGCCATTGTGTCGATAATATATGAACATGGTAGGTGTGTACATTAACAAATATATGTAGGTATTTACTAGTTATTAGTTTTCAGTAGGCAATACCAGCAAATTATTGCACTGATTGAACGCCGACTAGATACCAGGTCCAGGCATTGAGTGGGAAGTATCCCGAGAACACCGATCGCAACGACGGATACGCATAACATCTATACATATCCCGTGCGCACTCCTGGAGTACCCCGATACGCTATCTTCTCCCAAACATTGTAAAACTATAAAGTAGGACAGTAAATTTATTTAATTACATAATATTTCTTTATTTATTAATTTTGCCCTACCGAGACTTTTTGGTGTTACAGGCACAAAATTAGTAGGTAATTATTACCCTTTGAATAGTAGAAATGCTTAGATTAAGCAGGTAAGTATTATCAGTTCAATATACTTATATTTTGGAAGCAAATAATGGCAATACTTCAAATAATACTTTTATATACTTCTATCAAATGTACATAAATTATTAAGGCATAAATATCATAGTTTCCAGTTGAGAAAATCTATTTACTCAAATCTAAAATAATTATTCTTGTGGTGAAAATATTATATGTTCATAATGATTTTAGTATATTGATTACATTTGAACTAAAAAATTGTTTCATCTAACAAATTCATGGGTTTGAAAAACTAAACAAATTTTATTCTCAATATAAATACATCATCTTCTTGCTTATATAGGAACTTATGTTATATTCAATGTGATGCACTTATATTCAAATTGAGTAATTATTTTTTTGTGTGTAGGGTTACCTAGAAAAGCCGTTATTTCAATGTACATTAACACGTATATAAGACGCGCTATAAGGGGTGTATGTTGCACACCTGTTCTCCAAATTATTTTTTTGCGCCTACTATCAATTAAAAAATATTAATACGAGTTTTGCAGTTTGGACAATGATATATTGTTATTTGATTACATTGTATGTAATGTATGAAACCAATGTAAAATTATACCAGGCTCTAAATGCCTATATGTGATAGTTTTCGAGTTGTACGCGTTTGAATGTAGAAATATATTAAGCCCTGACAGGAGACAGTCAAAAGAAAATGTATACTTCCACTGATTGTTCTTTAAAACAATAAATCTAGACCGCACAACGTTAAAACCATCTGAACATCCTACTGGCATTCTTGAAACTTTCGCTGACAATGAGAGAAAAATTTCAGGTTACAACAAGAATTCTAAAATGCTTCTATGTTTAAAAGTTATTTGGCTGCTATGATTTATAACCTAAAAGGATGCAAAATAGAAATCGGACCGATAAATAAGGTATAATAATAAAACAGGTATAGGTTCAATTACTTATTTATCCAAAAGCATTAGCAAAATACATATTTATGTAGATTCAATAACATAGAAATATACAAGAACAACCACAGTTATCTACATCACCGATTGGAAATATTTTATATACATATATTGAATATTTGCCTGTTTTATTGTCTGGTATTTGATGAATTATCACATTTGGAAATTAACGCTCTCTCAACACATCATTGGAAAGTATAATCCTTCCCAATTTGAAGTTTTATAAGTTTCTTTGTCTTGCTTCTTCATTAACATTTAACTACATTGAAGTATAACCATTCAAAACAAAATTTGATTAATTATTGAAATAACATTTTTGGTTAATTCAACATTTTTCTTGTTTGTATATACTATTAAAATATATTCAATTAACAACTTTAATAGTTATATCAACCATAAGAAAGTAGCCTTAAAGAAGTAAATATATTCAAACAATGAATAGTATAACATGACATTAAACATTTTTATGTGATGAATCAACGGTAATATATTAACATTTTTTTGCAATGTTTTAAAATTTAAAGGTTACAGCGCATTACTAATATTTAAAACGAAAACAGTGTTAATGGAACAAATGGTTAACTCACGACATACAGTTTTTCAGGGAAATTTCTGGGAGTTTTTAAATTTTGTCTGATTTATTTATGTGCCGATTAAACTGCTATGAAAATATTTAGATCGCTAATTACATATATGGACATTATTTTATACTTATATTATAAATGGGATCATTCATGCTTGAGTACACATGATGTCTGCTATTCATAATCTTGTTGTTAGTACTCTTAATTACAAATTTATGAAATTCCCTCCTAGTTAAATAATTTTATATCAGCCAAACACCTATTAACATATAATCATTGCACATCCACAAATAACCAGTTTACTGAAAGAAAAAGAACATAACAAACAACAACTTTAAAGTTGTTTAGAAAGTAATATAGCCATTATATAAATACATTGTAGTTTAATGGAAACGTTGTAGGTTGTAAGCTATAACAGCATTTAATTTTCGAATGGGTAAACCGATTATTCCTATATGCGAAAGGTTTCCTCATCTGCAGTCACTGCAAACGACAATTAGCGAGAGCATATTACTCTGTGTACCGAGACTAGGACTATGCAAACATTACTCGTATATTTTTATCGGTGTTGTATAATCAAAGCAGATGGTATGTCCTATTAACAGTTAATTGCGAATCGACTGCGCGAGATACATAACTGTTGTTCATTGTTTTATGACTTCTGGTCAGTCGTTAATTATAGTAACATCATATATTGCTACGATTCGTTGGTTCATGCTAGTAAGATATATTATTTATTTGTTATAGTTGTTACTTATTGTAACAACTATAACAAACTTTTTTTGGAAGTCCTATACAGGTAGATTCACAGAACCCGTCCATTAAAAATTCTTAAAATTGCAATTATATCTCAATTTTCAAACTTCGAGGTTAAGCATAGTTAGCTATTCAAAGAAAGTTTTTTACAGTGAGAAAATAACAAATTAATGTATTTCTGCTTTTAACTGTAATAATAAGGAGTAATTTTTTTCCTCCTCACGTAGGATTCGAACCTATATCCTCTCGCTTGCTGGGCGAGTTGTTCGGTTAGAGCGCTCGAACCTCGCCCTCTACTAGCTTAATTGGTAAAGCGCCCGTCCGGCAAGCGGGCGGATGTAGGTTCGAATCCTGTGTGAGGAGAAAAAATGTTTCTTGGGAAAAAAAATTACTCCTAATAATCACAGTTAAAAGCTGAAATACATTAATTTGTTATAGTTAGCTATTATCTATGTAGAAAAAATAATTTCTTAATATTCATTTTCGGTTGCATCGAGAATCTTGACCAACTTTGATATTATACATATATAGAAACCTATAGTACATTTTTAGGTTCTACCAGGCATTATAAAGCCAATCTTATAAAATATCTACTTACCTATCGGTTGTCGTTTCATAGTTATTTTGGTTTTTGTTTTATAAAAGCCCCAAAAAAAACATGGTGTATTAATTAAATGCGTATAACAGCTATATATAAAGTTACCAAATTTAAACCAAAATACACAATATATGGCCCCCTTAAATTAATGATTTATCATTCGATATCGAAAATCTCTATAATAACATACCAATAGATTTCACATTAGATAAAACTATAAAAATTTTACGAAATAATAAAAAAAACATCGACAATTTCACTTTAAATGATAACAACATAGAAGATATAATAAACATTAAACATACCAAATTTAGTCACAAAACACAATTACTCATAACTTTTATTTAATATAATATATATATAATATAAATTTACTTATTAATAATATTTTGTATATATATATCTATTATTATAGATAGTACATGTACTTACGACGTTACTCCGTCGCAATAATAGACGCGATTCATACGACTATTTTCTGCGTAAAACATGGTAAACAACAAAAACAAAACACTGTAGATGGCTGGAAAACGCCCGATTAGTTCTTTTAGGTGGCAATTGGATTTGGTAACTTTAAATTCAATCCCTTATTTGATTTAAAGAAATAGATTTAATACCGACAACCAAACTCCTTCTTTACCAAATAATTTATTTGGGTTAAAGCAAATATTTCAACAAAATTATTTGTTTGCCTCAAACAACGTTTTCTTTGGTATTTGATTGAAGTAAGAATTTTTATATTTGAAACAACAAAATATAGGATAACAAAATCAATTTATTTGCTGCAACTGAATCGGTTTTTCCATGTAGGTGTGATATTTCTTTACAGCATTTCACAAATTTGCTTATTTTATATCAGACAATCTGCATCAAGTTGCATGCATCATTGTTATTGTTGCTATCCCGAATCCTCTTAAAGACTATGACACTATTTAATAATTATTGCCGATTTGCGCGGAAAATTGGAAACCGAACTACCGGACTGAAGACAATACCTGGCATATCCTAATGAGGTTATACGGCACGAATGTAGCCACAAAAACCATCGAGGATCATAGAATTCAAGCATAAAACGTCGTTTTTGCCACTGTCCATTGTTGCGCTGAAATAGAAAAAAAAATCTGTATAAAAGGGAACCATTTCTTGTATTTGCCTCGTAATAGATCGTATCATTGTTCCGGGAATTATCTCCGAGACAATAGCATCGCCCTATTCGGAATATAAAGGATACTACAGAATGATTACGTAACCTTAATAGATTCACAGCAGCTACAAGAACCTGTAAGTTATATCTATACTATACTTACATAGCAAAAGTTTTAATAATGAAAGGAAAATTCTATATGACAGAAGTATGGAAATGCACTCATTTGCCATACGTTGTAAATAGCATAAACAAATATGTAAATCATAGTTTAATCAACAAAAATACTGAGGTATGTGTATTACCGCAGGTAAAACAATCGCCATATATAAATGTAGCATGTATCATTAGACTTCTATACATGCAGGTGCTTTAATGAGTAAAAGCTCGACTTATTCAGAACGCTTGAGTTATGCATTTCATGCTTTGGCGTTCGATTAAATCAATTCGAAGCACGTGTATACAAAATCTCATATGCAAAGCTGCGTATTTCTCTCTGCGAACAAAGCTATCAAGATCGCATTGCTTTCTTGCTATAAACTTGGACAACAACGATTGATTGGTGATTCTAAATCTAAATACTACGTGTACCCATGGATGTATGGTTTCCTGCTCTTGTTTTCTAGAAGTTTATTTTTACATAGTACATATTATGTAAGCAGAAAACACGCTCAGAGCTAGTATAAGCTACAAGGAGAAATCTTTATACTACACACTAAAAATGTTTGGTAAAATTCCTGTACGAATTTGAGGCAATTTTGTGCCCCTAAAACCGTACAGGTACTTTACTTTTAGAAGTAATATTTCTAATTATAGGTAAATTATTTCATGTAGTCTGGAATACTCACAAGTAGAATTTCTAAAGTAGTGATAATTTTCATAGAAGTGTTACTTGTTTAAAGTAAAATTACAAAGATAAAATCAGTATTTCTATTTGTTTTCTAACAAAAACGAAAATATCGTCCATATGGAAGTGTCCTAATAGAGTTTATTTAATTGCAATTTAATGCATGAAACAGATGAAATTTGAAAATTTCTGATGCTTGCACCAAAACTGCACTCTCCCACATTGACAGTTAATTTTCAAAAATCAAGACCATCATATGTAATCGGGCAACTGTTGTGATAACAGTTCCTAAGAATATTTATCTGGCAAGTAATAGATAAATATTTGATAGCTATGTCTGGCATGTAGAAAACTTATACCGAGTATGGAAAGTTAGTAGAATATATTTAACGTATTGCTGTGGTATGGCACCCGGGTTTCTGGAAATTCAAATTTGTGTTTTTATTTATTCCAAATCATCTGTATCAATGCAATGATAGAGTTTCCACAGTTTTAATATTTTATTTTGAAAAGATTTTGTTAATAGAATTGTTTGTTAAATTTAATGTTATTGTTCAGTTGTGTATATTAATTTTATTCTATTGTACAAATTGCCTTCTTCAGTATTGTATATTTTGTAATATTCAAGAGATGATCTTTGCATTTTATGCGCTGCTTAGCCACGCATCTATTTTATATTTGTACGCGATGTTTGGGCCTCTTAAAGGTAGTTCTTTGAAAGATACCGTAAGTACATGTGTTTAATTTCCTTGTTGCCATTTTTGGTAAATTCATTTTTATTTAAAATGTAGTTCGTTAATTTGATAATTTATCATCTTTCAAGGAACTCTTATAATTAATAATTGCTGTTGTGTTTAATTGTGCACATATTGGATATAAGATCAGTTATTGTAATTTGTTTTAGAAGAAATTGTTTTTTTAGTTTAAAGAGTTTAATTTTCCGTTTCGTAGTTTTCAATTTAGTTTTGAATTATTAATCACCTCGGTTTGGGTGAAAAGGAAGCTTTGTGCTTGTGATTAAATTTCAATTATTTTTAATATATTTGATTTGTCCACGTTTAAATTAATTTAGTGTGTTGAAATTTTGAGACCACGTGGATTTTTTGTGCGAATTAGGATTTTCTTCTAGAACAAATTTACCTCTTTTGTTTGTTAAAGGATTTGCATCGTCCTTTTTAATTGTAGATTCATGCAGTTTTTGTTTTCGTCCAGGACTTTCAGTCCAAGGTTAAATTTTCTGCAAATTGTAACTAAATGTTTTTTTTTCTTTTTTTTTATAATAAATTTAATGTTTGTTAATGTCATTCAAGAGTTCAGTTCTTTTATTTTTGATTACTTACGCCCACATTTTATTTTTCATGAATAGTTCAATTCTGAAAATAACCTTGAGATTATTAAGTCTTTTGTGCCCTTTTAAATTTTTATCCGCTGAGCTAGTAAATTTAAATTTTCATTTTTTGTCATTTTCAATTTCACTTTGCATTTATGCTTGTACCATCAGTACACAGCAGTATGTATTTACTACTCGAGGCCAGGAATCTTTGTTATTATATGTTTAGAGCATCATAATGTGTGATGATTTAAGCAATACAATGTTGATGTAAATCTAGAATTAGTTTGTCTGTAACTGTACCGACTTTGTATAAAATAAATTGCTTCTTCAAGAAAATCGTACTTATATAATACATCCAAACAAATATTTTTTGCTGTTAAGGTAATTTGTATGTGTTTTAATAAAGGATATTAATTTAAGGAAATAAACACGCTTTTGATCGCTTCAATAAAAACAGTAATATTAATCTTAAGTTACTATATCTAATTCAAGTAAGGTTTCTTTAAGTGAAATATTTTTTTTTTCGAAGATAGGGGTATTTCTTCGCGGAAAAGAATCTTTGTTCACGGTGTCTATTTTATTTATTTTATTTTATTTATTTATTTATCATAGTCATCTTCAGTAGAAGCCAATTATTTTCATGTATCTAATAAGTTTCTTCTTTTCTTGATGTGAAAACCAAAAATTAATTCCATGTGCGTGTAAGTTGTTTCCGATATTTCATTTTCAAATGTAGCAGAGTGCGTAATAGACTTTAAAACATTAAAAGAACAACAAACAGATTTTTTCTAATATGAATTAATACCGCCTACTAGTACAGTTGACGCTCTCTAAATCAACCTCCCTTTAATTTGAATTTTTCTCTAAATCGAATTCATACTTTTGTATGTTCAGCTGAATGCTAATCCATTTATAAATGGCATTCTCTAATTCGAATGTTTTAACTAACACGAAATTCCAATAAACTTCAGTCTCACAAATTCTTTAATCTTCAAAACACAATATACATTTCATTAGCTATGCTAACATCTTCAGGTGTACATACATACAAGTGTATTGTCAAATACCAAAAATTTTTGGTAGTTTATTATCAGTATATCACACAGTGCTCGATTTACCTTCTATTTAATTCGAATGTTTTAATTCGAAATCTCCATTAATCGAATCAAAAATTCCGACATTTCATGAAAATTTTAAGCTAGTTTTTCTCTCTCCAAATCGAACATCAGTTTTCACAAACATGCAGAAGGTATGAGCATACTTTGAACAACAAATATATGGCACAGTTTGGAACAAATTTAAAAATTTGACTTTTTTAAACCTGAGCAATGAATTTTTTTTGAACAAGAATTTAGAACCACGTATGATCGAACCCCATGTCAGTTCGGACTACGTTTGTCTTTAACTGTTGGATATTCTTCGGATACTAGTAAAAAGTTGAGCTTCAATCTTGCTCCTTCTTGAGTCAGTTCTTGTTCCACGGGGCCTTCGAAGATAGCGGCAAAACACTTGCCTGTGTCTCTTCAATTAAATAAAACTTCAATAATGACGTAAGTAATAAAGAAAACACGTACGGTCTTAGTGAATGGCCATACAAGCTTCCTGAAATCGCTCTGCCCCGTCTGAAGGTTTTCTGTGAATTTCTGACCATCCTGTATAGGAGCGGACGGAATAAAATTTAAAATTAACGGTATTCAAGAATTAAATTAATAACTTTAGTGCATTAAACAAACAACCTGCGATCGTTAAAATGGCGTTGAACCCTTCCTATATAAATACGAAACAATTATAACAGTTACTTTTCTTGATCAATTCCACATTTCTATAAGAAATGTGACGGATACAAATGCAATTAAATAAAATTGTCACGAGACTGTTTTTTGTACATCGGTTTAATATCGCAAACCTATGATTTATATTTAAACCTAAAAAGCGTTCATATTGCAGCATTATGGTTTATTTTTCTCGTGTAGCTAATTAACTAAGTAACTTAATAATTGCAAGCTCTGCCTCTAAAAATTTGGGATTACTAATACGATCTTGCGGGCACTTTACTAATGTTAATGTTTTTAAGACCCTCTTTTTTGCTTTTGTTAGATCTAAACTCGAATATGCCTCAGTTATTTAATATCCTATTACAGAGAGTGGAGAAACGGTATCTAAAGTATGTTTCGTTTAGATTAGACCGTATTTATACACCTCGCGAAACTAATCATGATTACTTACTTGATAGGCATAATAACCTCTCTCACACGTCGAAGAATTGATACCAGTGATTATTTTCTTACTAAACTTTTTCAAAATAGAATTGATTCACATTCACTGCTGTCTCAAATTCATTTCAGTATTCCTACCTATAACATCAGATCATAAGATAGTATTCGTGTTCCAAGAGCTGGATCTAATTGAAACGTGCTTCCTTAACACACATGGCAGTTAATAAAACATCTCTACAAATCCTTTTATTTTTTGATTCTTTGTTTTCGTTTTTTTTTGCTCTGTGTTTGCTTTTTGGTTATCTTACTTATTTCTTTAGTTTAGTTTTTCTCGTGCATAGCTATAGTTAATTTCTTCTCATTAATTTTTAAGTCTTAGCTTTT
Organism: Protaetia brevitarsis; assembly: GCA_004143645.1. Classification (NCBI taxonomy): domain Eukaryota; kingdom Metazoa; phylum Arthropoda; class Insecta; order Coleoptera; family Scarabaeidae; genus Protaetia; species Protaetia brevitarsis. The sequence goes on along the minus strand of RXPK01000958.1, from coordinate 78,150 downwards.
AACTTCAGCACTGTATAGGTGGATTTATTTTTTATTGTCTTGTTATTGGATTATATCTGTTGGGCAAATATATATTACTATTATTATTAACAAAAGAACTAAAGATTTGCTAAATTAACTAGCTCTAAATTATACAGGTGTCCCGCCGAACTGGGACATTAGATTTTTTTGAACTTCTAGTAGAAATTTGATTTTGAAACTTTCAGTGTAGACATGGCCTACTGTGGTCTATTTAAGGAAAATATTTTCAACTTTATAGCACTTTCGATATACAGGGTGTTGATATCAACTTTCTTATTTTAAATGGAATGGTACAATTGTTATCGATCTAATGAATTTGGCGAGTCATTTACAATTAGTTTATGTGAAGGTTCCCTATTCCTAAACTCAACCGTTTTGAGATATTTGCAATTTGTTGAATTTTTGATGCGCCTCCAATGTGGATACCTTTAAGCTAACAAAACTTTTTTCTTTCTAATGGAACATGGTATTTTTACTACAGCATTGAATGCAGCGCAAAATTCTCCATCGATTTATATAGGTTTGGTATACTTATTCTTAATACTTTTTGAAGTATTAGCATTTCTTGCTAAAATATGCCTAAATTCTAAATTTCAATCAAACAAAATGAGTTTTTTCCTACAAAACACTCTGTACATTATTTGCCTAACCTATCTAAATATTTATGTTTCAGATAGCTAACGTTCACTAGTTTCTTACTAATAGTAATGTCTTTTAGACATAGAGAACGTACATTAATTATTAGATATTAGCAGGCCATAAGTGATATCCATTGTTGGTAATTTGCCAAATTGTGCAGTGGTAAACCTATGCAGTATTAACAAATCATATCTTTTGTAGTAAGTCCTAATGCTGTCAACTCCTTCACACATTTTCTTCTAACAAGTAAAATATTGTAAATCGAAAGAAATAAGAAAAACATTGAAAGTTACATATACAAATAACATTTTAGACTTATTCTACATTCATGAAGAATGTAACAATGATTAGATACCTACACTTATTTGCAATGAATAAAAACCTCAAAAAAATAAAATACAAAGGGAAATTAAAGCAGATATCCTAAACACACCCATAATATTTCAAATATTGTTCACTTACTAGACCAGGTATTTTCTTTGTAGGGAGCTGGCTAACATGGAGTCTCCGAAAACAATGGCTTTTTGTATTAAACTAGGTATTAAGCGATACAGACAGATAACATAAATCGGGAACAAACTTTTAAAAGTCTTCTAATATGTAATTTGCCGTCGCATGATAATTATGGCTTATTAATATTTTATAATTACAATTACATAAAATTTGCTAATAATTGGAAAACTTTCAATGATAAAAATCTCAGGTATGGAAACCAAACAATGCAAAAAAAAGATAACGCATCATTCTAAAAAATAATATACAGAGTGTTTTTAGGAAAAGATATTTTATTTATTCGAAACTTGGAAATTAATCATATTTTAGGCAATAAATGCTAATATCTCAAAAACTATCAAAAATAGATATACCAAACCCTAATGTCAATCGATGTAGAATTTTACGCTGCATTCAATGCTGTAGTAAAAAGACCATGTTCCATTTAAAATAAAAAAGTTTCGTTGGTTTAAAAGTATCCACATTGGAGATGCGTTTTCGAACGCCCTGTATGTGATTCGGTCATTATTGCCATAACACTTTCTACCTACGTCTTACACCACTAAATATCTGACACCTCATCAGCTATTTAATTTCACTTGAAACAGTGCAAACGTCAAAAAATAAACAAAATTGCAAATATTTCAAAAACGGTTGAGTTCAGGGATAGGGAACCCTCACGTAAACTAATCGCAAATGACTGTATACATTCATTGTACCGATAAAAATTATACCATTCCATTTAAAATAAGAAAGTTGATATCAACACCCTGTATACCGAAAGTGCTATAAAGTTGAAAATATTTTCCTTAAATAGACCACAGTGGGCCACGATTACATTGCAAGTTTCAAACTCAAATTCCTGCTAGAAGTTCAAAAAAATCTAATGACCTAGTTCGATGGGACACCTGTATATAAAATAATATGTTGACTTGGTACAGATTAAAAAAATTTTTGGTGAAATCTCGTACGATTTTGGGACAATTTTGTGCTCCTAAAACCGTGCAGGTATTCTACTTTTAGACCTTTAGAAGTAATATTTCTAACTATAACTAATTTTTCGAAGGTTTTCTCATGTAGTTTGGAATACTCACAAGTAAAATTTGTAATATTACAATGTTGAGATTTTTTCTTCTAAGAAACCAAAATTTTCCTTAATATTCACGTAAAATATTTGTGTTATGAGAAAATTTCTAACATTTCGACATTTTTACTACGAAAAATTACCTAATTTTTTTAGTGTGTAGTACTTAACTCACATATAAATTAAATAAAAACAAATATAAAAAAAAACGGTTTATGCCGTTCTTAATAACGATGTTGTAATAATATCAAATGCTTTGCTGGAATGAGATTGTCATGATAGGCCTTTCAGTTGGCATATCTTAAGAATTCTATTTAAAATTAAACATCCCACCGTAAAATTCTACTGGATAGAGTTCAAGCACTCAATTCACCGAACCGTTTAATTTCAAACCTGTACTTCTAATTATGGAATCCGGAAAAGTATTTTGGTTACAGCGATCGCATGTGTAGGTTTTCATAATCAATAATAAATGAATATATTCTTGTAGATACCATTGTATATTTTAAATATTAAATTTAATATTAAAGCCTTGTTGGAAGCTGAAGCTTGAAATTAATGTATACAGAATTTTGATTAGTTTCTGTAATTAAGTAATTAAATCATTTTTTTTGCATTTTTAAAGTTAACTGGTGCTATTTTTACTTCTACTTATTATAGTTTTATAAATACGCTTTCGATATATTGCCTTTTAATCTTAATTAATTCTCACCTATCTAATTTAGAATTACAACTTTCACTCCTTACAAAAAAAAGTAATAAAAATTCATTGGTCTAAAAATTAACTGTGTTACGATTAAATAAATTTTATATGTACCCATTTTTATCATTTTTCTTTTTGACTTGCAATACCCCAACAAGTATAAATTTAACTTATACTTAAAACTTATCACGTTTTCGCTTTTATTTCAACTCGGAGCACCTCGTGCGCATCTTTTATTCATGAAATCTACACCTATATATTCAACACATGCATACGCAAATCAAATGTTTTTTTTAGGCATCGTCCATTCCACACCTTCACATATTTTTTCTTTTTCTGTTTCACCGCTGGAATTTCACTAACTTCAATGTCAATCGAATGCAAGGTTAACCTGTTTCTAAAAACCGACCATTAGCCGGTGATTTAATTAATAATAATGACGTTAACGATTTGTAATTGTTTTGTAGTTAGATATGCTCTATGAAAAGTGTAGGTGCAACTGTGCAAGTCTGATAAGCTTGTTTTAGGAAGAGGCAATTAACGTTAATTCAACCGATTTCCGGAGAAATTGCTGCAAGAATTGTGATTTATGGCGGAAAATGTAGGTAATCTTGTGGGATAAATTAGTATAAATACGTGCATTCAATGAAAGTAATCAGAAATATTATTGCAATTAGAGCAAGGTAAGGTTAACTAGTCATAAAAGGCTTTTAAATGTTAACCGGTAGTTCATGAAAAATAATTGTTCAGCCATTTTGTATTCTGCTGTATGAATAAAATGCTCACTTACAGTCTGTTTTCTCAACAATTTTCCATAGACTACTTGGAGAATCTTTGACCTAAAGTATAACAACTAGGCGGTAACGTAAAAATAGTGATTTCTTGTAAGTGATAAGGAGTCGGCACGATTGGCAAGATGTAAAATTAAGTGAATCATGTATCGTACAAAAGCGGCGATCAATCAAAAGAAAATGTTTTTAATCAATTTCAAGATGTTTATAAGAACAACGTTTCAGTGATTGCCATCACCTTTTCCAAGGTCAAAAACAAAATAGGACAAAAGCATGTTAATAAATAATAAACAAGCATTGATGATTGTAGTTTAAATTAAACTTGAAATATAATATTGGAAGATAATTTATTTAAAAACATTTAAAGAAGACAATGGCTTCCACAACGAGAAGCAAGGCGAAATACCAAATCATCAAGGTTCTTTTCTTGTAACCTGGAATATTCCTAGTGAAATATCGAAATGTGGGTGACTTTTCCAAGATTTTATGTAGTCTGGCATATTCACAAGTAGACTTTCTAAGGTAGTGATAATTTTCATAGAAGTTTTAACTTGTTTAAAAGTAAAATTACAAAGAAAAATTAATTAAATTAATTTCACGTAAAACGTTTTGCGCATTTACCCCCATTGAATGAGGAAAATTATCCAAAAAAGTAATTTTTGCCAAGAAAAATTTCCTGATTTTTTTTAGTGTGTGGGTGAATTTTTAATAGATAATGTTGAATTAATTCCAACATGCATGCAAGTTCTTGAAACTGGATTTTAGTAATCGTTACTCTCTAAGCTTCTGCCAGTTGCTCTCTCTGCATTGGGGGATTAATGCCAGTCGCAGCTCTGATGATCACAGTTGCTATTAAGATATTTACCTGGTAAAGAGATAAATGTTTTATGAACGTGTTTGCAATGTATTCAAGTTGTACTAAATATACGTTGTTACTATAGTGAAACAGGAGAACTGGCATCTTTACGGCAATGTCTGTACACATATAACATATAATATATTCAATGTATTTGCTACTATATGGGTAAAAAACTTTGCGATAATGTTTAGATCAAGGCAAGTAGTTGGGAAAGTTTAGGATAGAGGTAGCCCTAACATTAGAACTGCATTAAATTAACTGCAATTTTGGTTTGAAATAGTTTATAATATAAAGAATATTTGACGTTAAAAATTAATGGTTTAACTGAAAGGGGTATCCTTTTTTGACTCAAAACTATTATAATTATTTAAATGAAATATTAATACTTTGTTGGATTTAACATTTAATAAATATTTGTTTGATTCAACTAATTTTTGCTAACAAAATATATTTTGTTGCTTTAACAAATCCTTTTTTTCCGTGAAGACAGAATCACGTGTGGCCCAACATCATTTCTGCTACATCCGACTTGAACCCAGTGTGGCAATCGACAGAAGACATATTTCACTAGATTGGGATTATAATTCCACCAGAATATTATTAGAATTGGGAAAATTAATTACTCGATAATAAAGTGTTTTAAGAAAAGCAAAAAAAAAATATTTTGTATATTTATGTAATTAATAGTTTTTTACTATAAACTTTCTTATTTCATTTGTTATTATAATTTTTATGTATTTGATACAACACTTATTAGATAGTCGTCAAATAATAATAATTTACAACAATATACAACTATTTTAACTATTTTCTTGACCATGTATATATTTTCTTAATTTCTTCTTCTCTTGGTTTTTGGATCATACATATTGAAAACATGAATGACTACTGCTTTATTTGAAAAAGCTTTGAAATAAAGCGAAACGTTGTAGTAGTCATTCTTGTTTTCAATATTTATGACCTAAAAACCAAGAAAAGAAGAAATTAAAATACAACTATAACCCTGTTTTAGAAAATCATAATCCTTATTTATTTTATTAGGAAAACCAAGTCGCGTCATTCACGTTTTTAGAAGTAGGTTTTTAGGGACAATGTTTTGTGTTGTACATTGTGCGCGTAATTTTAAAAATGTATATGTATGTTAAAATTAAAATGTAAAATTAACATTAAAATCATACCCATATAAACGATAATACACTTAACATTCGAGAAAAAAGCTAAATTACAAATTCCATATGATAGAATAGGAATTGTAGACTTACATAACATACATTATACGGTACAAAATAAAATGGCGACTGAAATTTATCTGGTGAGAGTGACGCTAGTTGGTTTTCCTATACTTCGATGTAATTCAGTCTTCGTGTTTAATGAATTCACTAGGTTTATTACTAAAATTAAAGAAAATCCACTAAGCCTTTCACTAGCCACTAGAATATGATTCGTATACACCAGACGTGCTTTCAATACACCAGATTTAGTGGAAAATTCACCAAGTTGGCAACACTGCTTGAACCAAATCATTCTCAGATGACGCATGCGCGCCTTGCTTATTTCCTTGTCACTTGAAACCATTATATTTATGATGTATGTATTATGTAATTTTCCAAATTGTAAGAAATTTTAAGTTTTCCCTAGAGATATTAATATTTTTCTTGGTAATACTACAATATCATAGTTTTTTTTTTTTCTAATAAATAGAAATTTTCTTATAATATTCACGTAAAATGCTTGTATTATGGAAAAATTCTAACATTTCCACATTTTCCAAGTTTTTGTACATTTACCAGTACTCAGTAAAAAAAATGATTTTTACCAAGAAGAATTACCTAAATTTTTTTAGTGTGTGTCATTCGTAACGCTAATACTAAAGTGTAAATTTATTATTCAATACTATAAATTAATAGCAATACTTTATAATCTTAGCAATTCCTTCTGATGAAACCAGTAGGGACAAATAAATCTTCTAAATTAAAAAAATTAAAATAAATTCTATTGGAGAATAATGAAAGTGGTGCCGCCTACTTCTCCAATCGGAAGCAGTATCTTCAGTATACCGCAGAAATTATGCAATCATGAAACAATTTTACAGTTCCTACACGCACAAAAATCGAAAGACACGCGATAGAATTACCTTAATAGCTAATCATCTCTCGCGTCCAATACCATACAATTACCTACTTCTGTCTTCGGTATTATATTTCCGTTAAGCCGAACTCGACAATTATACGTCGTGTATGCATACAAATTTGTAAGCAGATTCATACGTGTACCTGCCAATCCCACACTTACATCTATATCCAAGAATCCATAAAACGAGCATTTAATCGTAAAGCAGACGGAGACAGAAACACTAAATTGTATACACAACGAGTGAACGTACAAACGTTAATTATAACGGAGTGACATTACATAAAATACACAAAAACATTTAGCATGTAGAATTAACTGTACACTTACTCGTGCCATGTTTAGATCGACAAAAGAAATCTACGATTTGTGAGAAGAAGACTGCTTTCTATCAGAAGTCAATTACGTACTACATTGGTTCTGACCACACTTATGGATAGGTATGACAAGAGGAATTACTTATACCGTGCCTAAATCTGTGAAGAGCCAACTTTGTCTTATCAGATCAGATAGACAGTTTAATGGAATTCACTTACTCTAAATATGTCTTCTGATTTAATTAACCTTATCTTAGAAAAAAACAGTAACAAACAACTAACTAGATAGTTGGTAGCACTGGCTGTACAATGTTAAGAAACAGGTCACGGTTAAAGATGTAGGTATACTAGGAAGAGCAACCAAGGATTGATGAAATAACTATTCCTTTTTTACATGAATTCTTTTGCTGTATTTTTTCAGCTTCATCAGAGGAACAAGATTCTATAAGAAAACATTTCATGTATGAAGATAATACATTAATTAAGATTATCATAACTTTCATAAGAATGATGAAAACGACGAATACTTAATTAGCGTAGAGACGACATAGTTCTACAATTCTCATTACATTTAAACTACAACAGGAATGTAGAGCCACGTGTAGTCATATAGGTTAACAAGACAAAGCTGTAAAACAGTAAGCCCACGAAATAAAAAATCGGTAGTGCCAACTTATGAAAGTATATAATACAACTTTAAGAGTAGAGAATACCCTAAAGTGTTACAAACTGGTTTAAAATGAAAATCTTATTAATTACATATAATAAAGCCGTTTTGGTGTTGAGGTGTTCACAATCTAAAGTTTTTAAGGCTTGAATTTTCGTCAAATATTGATCTTAAGCTCTTCCATGGCTATGGCTTCACATCGCACATTCACAAAGGAAAAACAAATCTGCGGCGTTTGGCAAGCATGGTAACCAACAAAAATTAAAAAATCCAGAAATTATTCTACCACCAAAAAATGACTCAATCTTGGTGAAGGAATAATAAGTATACCTAAAATATTCTCCTTCTTGTCTAAAAATTTGTCAGTCAAGTATCTATAGCTTTCAGCTTCAAGTCTTCGAGTTTTCACAGAAGATGCCAAATAATCGATTTTTGCCCCAGTTGATGTTTATTTAAATAAAAGTTCTAATGCATCTAGTTGTCCCTGATATTTAGAAATGTCAGATAAATTTTTTTTTTCGTAGTTTTTTATAACACTTTCCTCAAACCGGTTTAATGGTATTTCAAAAACAACTGATTTGGGATGACTTTTTCCATAAAACCTCATGAAGTCAATAACCAATTTTGATTTTCCTTTCTTTGAGTAAATCTTTATTTTGATCAAGCAATACAACAACCATATTCAAATAATAGCGATCCAAAGTTCCACAAAAAAAAACTTCCTGAAAGAAATCATCCTAAATCAGCTGTTTTTCAGATACTATTAAACCAGTTTAAGGTGGTAGTTTATGACATAATACTACATTATGCATGCAATAGCATGTCGCAGCTACAGAAAGAAGTTGTTCATGTCAAAGCAATATACAATCGGAGAAAATAAATCGATTAACAAATTTAAGAACTGCAAAAGTAGCGTATGTTAAACAAAATTATAAACAGCTTCGGAAATTCGTAAAGAATCACATTGCAATCATCTAACAATTTTCAAAATATGAAAAGTAGCTATTTTTCCTTTATAAACTCTCCATTTCAATTTTCCGCAATTATTGTAACACAAAATCGTAGACAACTTCATACATCAGGCTGAAGTTATTAACAGCAATTATGGCAAATTTAAATTTGATTGTTTTGGTTAATAGGCAATTAAAATTAGATTTTTAGAAACTGCTTGCTTTAAAAACACAATATGTAGTGTGAATGTATTAGCCATGCTTTAATGCTGTATTTTTCAAACATTTTTAGCGAATTTACAAGCATTTATAGCATAAATATAAATTTGGGTGTTAGTCCATGATTGGTTGTATTATATGTATATTGATTAAAAAATGTTGTTTCCAATCTATAATTTTTATTATCTATTACGACATGTTTTGGCCAACTGATATGACCATCCTCAGGCAATCAATATACATAAATATAAATGCTGAGGCATTTTACTAATTTATATCCCCAAAAGGTATGCATTTTGCGTTGACTAAACACATTCGTTTTCTCATTACAAGGGCGTAAACTAGATACTACATCAATCATCTTTATTTCGCTTCGATGGATGTAAAAACCTGATATATTTGCGCTTTTATCTTTTGTAACATTTCTGGTTCAAATATCCAAATATTATAAGCGCATCAATCCAGTTAAATTTAATATTTTTTAGATGGTATTTTAAGCGTTATGTCATTCTTTTTATGACTACAACAAATTTAAAAAAAAAACTTCTAAATTAAATATTTTTTAGACCCATTTTAATTAATTTAAATCTAGAGTTGCAAATAATGTTTAACCACAGCTTTATGCTCTTCAATTTTGCTAACTTTAATGCGTAAGCAGAAATTATAGGAATAATAAAATTCTACTGTTAATGTACTTTCAATACAAGCAGTAAAACCACATGCTAATAATCTATTGCGTTTATAACCCAGTTTGTATTTTCACTGCGGTTTATAAAACGGAAAGATAATGTGAAAACTATTTGAGGTATTCTGATCTACCCTGTCTAAATTCACCTACATAATGTTGGTAAATGTCACAATCAAAATTGAGAAATTTAATATTGCTTAATATCATATTGAATAAATATAAATTCATAATACCTACTAAAAATAATCTGCTTTCATCAGAATTAGTTCATTAATTTCAACACTAATTTTCGAGAAAAAAAAAATTAACACCAATCATTACATCTCGTACTAAGTTGTACTGTAGCTTATAGTTAATTCTGCTGCCGTTGGGTCAAACATTCACACTTCAATATTCAAACGATCGTTTTTGGATGCTAATCGCCATAATGCATAGATGCGTTAGCCATCCTAAAATCCTAAACAATAGCCATTGTTAAACGCACAATACGAAATAAATACTAGAAACGAAACAATATAAACGCAGGAATTTCATCCATTGAAGTTCGTAACAAACGCGTCAGAATTGAGAAAAGGTCAATCGAACATCAACGCCTTCCAATGGTATTTACATAAATTTTAATAGCCATCAAAATGACTCATCTCTTTAATCAAATCTTAAACATCACCATGCGGCTTACGGTGAAGGTGTTTACTGACCTTGCGTAGAATTAAGAAAAATAAAACGCAATTTTAACAACCGGAACTCAAAATGATCTTTAATTACAACGATGCAATTCAAACAACTTAAATATTTTTGGTAGCAATTGATTTAATCTAATTTATTTCTGATACTAAGGCTATCTAATTATAATTCTTTTTCTTCTTCTTTTTGTTTGAATTTTCTTTTTTTCTTGGAAACATGGGTCAAGTTAAATTAAAATTTCGTTATTAAAGCATTTTAATTTTATTTCTTACTGCGTGTATTTCGTTACCTATTGGCTACTTTTTCAAGCACCGTTTACGTTTTCCTTTTGCATTGTGTTTAATCAATACTTTATAATGCACAAATTTTAATTTAATCTGACCAATAACACCGAGAAAAAAGCTATCTAATTATATACAGATATGCATAATTTGGCGGAAGAATTATATATGCCAATGCCCTGTGCATATATCTTAGTCGAAAATCTGAATATTTTAATGTTGTACTTTGCCTGTGTTCCCAGGTTTTATTTGAAAAAACCGACAATTTTAGACAGGCGAACAGGAACTAGCTTTGGCAAGCCATTCAAGATCTCTGCTTCAAAGCCCTTTATACTTGTTAACCTTTCAATTAAAAAAATAAGTGAAGAATGTAAATAATTAATATAATGAAAAGAACATGTATGATTAAAAAGTAAAACATAGGCCACGAACTTAAGAGTTTTATTTAATTATACAGATTTATTTATAAAATAAAATTTCATGGATATTTAGACAACTTTGTTTATGGATGTAAAAAAGGTGGCCAGCGCGTAGAAAAGAAAGCCGCTAACTCCTATGTTTACCGCAGTACTATTGCCAAGTATCAGGAACTTTCTCCGAAGGAAATTGATAATACATATTCCGTTTTCATTTTCTATTTGAAATCGGCTATACAGAGACCATGGTTATAAAAGCGTGCAACATGAAAAGCTTAATAATAATTAATTGAAAACTTGGATTTAGGGTTCATAGGTGTATAGATATTTTTCGTGTGTCGTTTCAGCCGCTTATTACTTTAATATATACTCGAGAAGTGAAAGTAAAAGATAATCAGGTATTTGGGTCGTGAATTTTTGTTCATTTCAGTGTAAATTTCTGTTTGCTAAATGTTTACTTTAGAGATATCTATTTTTAAATGTTTTATTTACGTGGTTTCTAGTAGTTATTTGAAGACGTATTATTACTTGTTCATTTGGCCATGCTTTTTAAATATTGTGAAATGTGTTATAAGTCTGAAGTAGCAAAAGTAAGAACAACCTTAAAATAAATACATGCAGCACAAATAAAATTTCTATGTTATTGCAATTTACTGCTTAAATGATTTAATAATGATAATTAAACTATCCTCGCCCTAACTTCTCCTTTCTACAAAGTTAATAATTGCTACTCCAAACGTAATCTGTAAAGTCATGATGTAATTCAAATAGAGTATTTACACCAAACCTCAATATTGAGATACTGCAGAAATCATAAATAATTATTTCAAAACGCTATCATTAAGTTTCTGCCTTATGAACTATGAACAACCTATGTGGAATCTGTTATACAGAAAAATGCGGACAAACGCCACGTAGGACAAATCTCTGTTTAATTCTGAATCGATAATCTTAATGAGAAAAGTTAAAAAAAAAATAATAAATTGACAACTAATTTTTACCTTCAAACAAGCAACCTTGCTAATGCAGAAATGTTAGAAATGCAAAGTATTGGTATTAATCGATTAGTTACGTCAATGGATTTTATATAATTCCATTTCTAAATTTCACCACAATGATTTTACATAGGTAAATTGAACGATTTTTTTTCTAAATTTTAGTCGTACATCTTAAGTTTTGATGGTCTCATGTGACTTAAGAAAGAACTGTATAACTTTTTTGAATCAAGATTATTGCATCAGAATTGAACAAAGAATCGCTTACCCACCCTTTTCTGGCCACCGTGTATAAAATCAAAAATTTTTAACAGATTGCAAAAAAAAATACATTGAACAAGCTTTGTTCACTTCAATTCGTACCGTGTTACTAGGATTCGATAACAACCTATATAATTAGATAACAACGTATTTTTCCTTAAAATATGCTGTAAGCAAAGTAGTTAAATTTTTTAAAAACTTTATATCATCACACTAAAAAACAATTGGTAAAATCCTGTACGATTTGCAATTTTACCGTACAGGTATCTTACTTTTAGAAGTAATGTTTCTAACTATAAGTAATTTTTCGAAGGTTTTTTTCGTGTAACCTCCAATATTCATAGTAAAATTTCGAAATGTGGGTAACTTTTCCAAGATTTTTTCATGTAACCTGCAATACTCACAAGTAAAATTTCTGAAGTAGTGATAATTTCCATAGCAGTTTTATTTGTTTAAAAAGTAAAATTACAAAGAAAAGTTCAGTATTTCAGATTTTTTTTTTCCTAAAAAAAAGGAAAAATATCGTCGAGAGGAAAATAACCTGGTAGAGTATTTAATTAGAAATTAATGCATATAAAATATGAAAATCAATCCAAGGCCACCGAATGCAGTCGAGCAACTGCCGTGATAACAGTTCCTAGGAAATATTTATCTGGCAAGTAATAGATAAATATTTGATAAATACGTCTGCCATGTAGAAATCTTATATCGAGTACGGAAAGTTAATGTAGTGAAATAGTAGAACCGCCATCTTCACGGCAATTTCTATACTTGTAGAATATGTTTAATGTATTTGCTACTATAGGCGAGAAAACTTTGCTATTATATGTTTAGAACAACATGGCGTGATGATTTATAGTTTTGTGATACATTTTTCACGTAAATCTACTACCACTTTATCTATAACAGTACCGATTTTGTATAAAATGAATAGTTTCCTTAAAATAATCGTAAGTACGTAGTATCACATATCCGAAAAATATTTTTTTGCTGTTATGGTAATTTAGTTGAATAAATGATATTAGTTTTAATTGTAACTTTCCAAATTATAAGAAATTTTAAAATTTTCTTAAGAGATATTAATATTTTTCTTAGTAATATTACAATGTCAGAGATTTTTTCCTAAGAAATAGAAAACGCTTGTATTATGGAAAAATTTCTAACATTTCGACATTTTCCTTAAGTTTCTGTATATTTATCCCCATTCAGTGCGGAAGAATATTAAAAAAAGTGATTTTTACCAAGAAAAATTATGTGATTTATTTAGTGTGTAGTAATGACACTATTATGTCAATTCGTAGTTGATATTTGTAGAATTGTTTTTTAATTATACAACAATTTAAAAGAGTTTGGAAGTTTTGTGAGACCCAGAAATAAGGGATTGATAACCAACATTGTTTCCATTTAAAAAAAATAGACTTTACTTCTTAACTCAAAAATGCTTAGCCAAACTAAAAATTTAAGAAGACGTCGTTGTCTGACAGTAAATTCTTTAAAGACAATATTCAATTTTTTTTATCATTACAGCACTGAAAATTTCTATTTTTTACAAATATCTAGTAAAGCATGCGTTTTCTTAAATGAATAAAAGCGTATATGGATCCGGTTTATAAACATGCAAATCTTTCTTCATTTAACCCAATGAGTATCTGTCATGGTTTTCAAAATCCCCATACAAATAATGAAAAAGAAAATTCACCCTCTATTTAATGCCCCAGTTTTTTTTTATTTTAACTAAAATGCAAAAACTGCTTTTCTTTAGTCCTCTTATTTTTTTTAATAAAAGCGTACATCCTGAGAATAGAATCGCGAAAACAATATCTTCGAGGTAAAATTTAACAAAAGGAAAGGAAAAAGACAATACTCAAAATGCGAAGGTAAGTTAATATACAGTGAGGTCGTAAATTGTGCCCTCCCCCCTCCCCTTCATAACTTTTGAACGGAATAAGATAGAGCAATGAAACAAAAACAAGGTGAAATTACAGACAATTTGTGATTTTTTTGCCTATAGGGATACGCACATGGCTTCAGATGTAACATAAAGGTTGTAGCTACCTTTGGAAGATATTTCTATTCCTTTTATGGCAATACAAACAGTTTTACGATTTTCAAAATGTTTACCAACTTATCCAAGATTAATTATTGGGGTAGCTACGTTACTTTTTTCGATAATCCTAGTATTTATGTTATAGTTTATGTTACTTAGAAACGTAGGATTGCTGTAAAATATGACATATTTTACAATATGACGTTTTTGCAAAATTTAGCAAAGGTGAATACGAGGGTCATCGGAAAAAGTATCGTATTAAGTACCCCAATAATTAATCTTGGATAAATTGGTAAAAATTTTGAAAATCGTAAAACTGTTTGCATTGTCATAAAAGTAATAGAAATATCTTTTAAAATTTTAAAGAGAACTACGCCCTCTATTTTACATCAGAAGCCATGTGCGTATCTCTATAGGCAAAAAATCACAAATTGTTTCTAATTTCACTTTGTTTTTGTTTCATTGCTCTATGTCATTTCGTTTAAAAGTTATGAAGAGAAGGGGACACAATTTACGACCTCACTGTATATAATGATTAGTTTTATTTTACTTATCTCGTGATAATTTTTATTGACAAGATTATCTTTTCCGTACTAATAGTCTTACTCAACAAAATCAATAGCTGAACATTGACATTCACTTTCTACACGTGATGTAACAGAAAACTTAAATACTTTACCAATCTACTTTAAACATCTAATTAATTAATCTACAAATGAAGTCCAGAAATGTCTACCATCCTTTACTAGTTTTGAAATACATATATTATTTTCATCCGTTATGTAATTAGTATTTTCTACCTCGTATGCACACATTTCACAGCTACAATTACGTTGTAACAAGAAATTCCGGTATAATTTGATAAGTAAACCGATACCCTTGAATTTTTCAAATTAGATTACTCCAAACACCGTTAGGTATATCCAAATTGAACTGCGCTATATTTAGCTGGGATCTCAAATAGCTTTACTACGAGATATAAGTATACCATATCAGCATAAGTATTTCCTCTGAAAGCACAACACTGTTAATACCTCTATACCTAATGATGGTAATAATGGGATAGATCCGTTGCCCACGATACAAAACGGTAAACAGACAACCAAGCAGGCTCAATAAAGTCCTCAATATGAAAGGTGTTCCGATACACTGCGGATGCGGCCTTGAATCAGTAATGCTTTCTATTTCTTCGGCATATCGAAGGTCGACATATACAGTTGATTTAAATCTCTACATGTGTATTGTTTATTTTAACAGCACATTTCAAATAAGTTGATGAAATTAAATAACTTACAATTAGAATACCTATTGAATATGAAATATACTCGTCTATGATCTATGTAATTTACCATTACAATTGCGTTCCATTAATTACCATTGCACTTATAAGACTCTAAGAAACAGCAGTGATTATTAATTTGAAAGATGAAAGAAAGTCGTATTGATCTGCGCTATAAATTTTACCAATCAAGATAATTATACAATTCAAAAAGAGTCAGTTTAATAACGACTATAACGTACAAAATTACGTAAATAGTTCGTTCCTGCAAATAAGTTGAAAAATTTGAAACGACTGTATGGATTTCTATACTATTTATACGAATATTTTCTAAGTGCGATGTGGTATCTGTATAAGATTAACGAATACGAATGCATTAACAAATGATTACGAAATATTGTAATGCTATGTAAGACAAATTACGAAATGGCGATACGGTGACTGGAATAAAAAAACGATAGTGATGTATATGAGAATGATCACTCACTGAAAGATGTAATCGAAGCAAGGAAGACTTTCTCCGCTACCTTGTATGAAGTGTGGAAAACACAGAAATATTGGTCATTCGTATAATACTGACCTAAATTCCTATGAAAAAAATCAACCCAGAACTCAGTCTGGATACACTCATCTCCACAAATATTAATTACTCTTTCACGTAATTGCTGGTTACAATAAGGTTACTATCGTTTATAAAATAATGATTTTTTTTATCGTTGATGAATTTATTAAGATTTTCAACGGTCACATCAAAAAATCTTTAATAAAAGGTTGACAGTAAATACGATTTTCCGTTAAAAGTTATTAGATTCTTAAATATGCTAACAAGCAGAGCTAGGACCTATTGTAAAGTAACATACATTACTTAACATACACTTTATTTATGGAAACTAAATTATTACAAATCATCCCAACCCCGTGCTCCACCTAAAAGGTACTACACGAGGCTACCTATTCTAAGTACTATATGGATTCCATAACAATTGAAATGTTCCTACTCTAACTAAATAATTTCCCTATGATTCGTAATAACAAAAATATAATACAGTAGCCTGGCGACCACATGAATACTACTTTTGTAAAATGATGAAATATGTGAAATGTGATTAGTTCACATAATCAATATAAATTTTTAATTAATTAATAACTTTTTTAAATTATCGTTAAAAAATCTTGTGTCGCTAATCTGTGTAATTCTGTTTTTCATAGCGATATATTTGGTAAATATTCTCCTGTTAAAGCACACCACGAAAAGATGTTAAAATAAATTTATTTACCAGCGATAATTGAAAATAAAGACATTTTACAAACACAAAATGACTCCTACAGAACAAACAAATGCAAATACAAAATATATACAAATAGTAACATGCTCATAGTGTTTAACCAAAGGCAACCTTTTTTTTGGCTTTCACTAAATCGCCAGCTGATGAAAATGTCCTTTTTGAAGGCACTGATGTAGCAGGTATAGAAAATGTTTTTCTAGTTAGTTGACGTGATACTGGATATTTGATTTTGGTTTTCCTTCCACCACTGAAATAAAGCTGCATTTCTTGCGATTGGATCCTCGCGCATGTATTTATCAATATCCGATATTTCTTCTTGTAAACAAGGATTCATCGTGAAATAAATAATCGAAGACTTCCGTATTCGATGTGGTTGGTGGTTATTCCTCCTTTTCATCATTGAAGTTTGATATTTATGCTCTATATCGAGGGTTTAAAAAATGCAAATATTGCAAATCACATCTGCCTTCCACTTCGTCGCCAATTCGCTCCTTAACCATAGTTTAAACCTATATATTACTGAGAAATCAGTTTTAAGGTATGTCAAGAAGTTATTGCTTATCGATTTTATTAATAGCTTTGTCATCGACAACGTACTATCTTTTGCCAACGACAATGGTGTAAGAACTATCTCAAACCTTTAAAATATCCTCAACTAAAAGGCAATCTTTCGTAACTCGTTGATTAATGACCTACCATCTGTAAGCCAGTAACAGATCTATCAGACAGTCTCCATTATTGCTGGTCGTTGTTCTAAAAGACGTTGGAACATTGTATAAACTGAATTCCAGCGAGTTTTACTGATTTAGTTTTCCTTGTTCTAATCTCAATTGCTGTTGCTTTTTTTGTAATGCAGTGGTGGACATACTGGAATGGTGACTATGAGAGACAATATTGGATGATTTCTTCATTATATTATTAATTTTGGTTTCAGCTGGAGGTTTATTAACGCATAGTTGCAAAGAATGAGATACTATGCCCAAATTCTGACTCTTTCCTGATAGCATTACATATGTTTGCGATGCACTATCATGAACAACAGCTACTACTTTATTATTCTTTCAATTTCCAGTTTCTTATTAGATTTAACAACCACGTAAGTCTTCAGAGGTGTGTCTCTCAGCCATTTATTCATTATTCGTTATTAAAACCAAATTAGTATATTGCCAAACCTTGGATATAAGTAAGTAAGCTGTAACGGTTATCTACGATTTTGTTGCTCTGTCCACATGTCTGTTATTAAAGTTATATTAGAGTATTATATTGTAGTTCTAGCCGACTCAAAATGGTTTAGGTGTTGGTAATCAGGTTCCAATTATTATATAAATTTTTCGAAACCTGAATTTTCAACAAATGAGATAGGTAACATATTATCTTCAGCAATAATGTTTACTAATTGTGATATAATTCATTCGTTTCTTTTTTGTATGCGCTTTTGTATATATAATTATAATTATAAAAAAATTAGGTTTGTACTTTGGATGGATGTACCGCATTTACAAAAAATATATATTTGATTCCAAAAAGTAGGTAAATGCACACTGACTTTGTTGTTTTAAATATATTGTTTGTTTTTCTAATTCTACAAAAAAAAGAATAAAAAACAGCAATTAAGTAAATCAAAATTGTGAATCAAGTTATATATGCTTTTACTGGCGGATTGTATTTTATATTTAATAAGATATTTTTGTTACATTCACTATGTAGGTACATTCACTTATTAATGTTTACTTATATGTGTTAAGGCCGTTTTACACCTAGCTATTTATTGCGCAATTTATTGGCCAATTTAAAAATTTACGTGTATAATATGTATTTAATCCGTGTTATACACGTAAAATTTTAGATTGGCCAATAAATTGCGCAATAAATAGCTAGGTGTAAAACGGCCTTTAGACATTGAAGAACACTTCAAAGGAAAGAAGAAATGTCTACATAAGGGCCGTTTTACACCTAGCTATTTATTGCGCAATTTATTGGCCAATTTGAAATTTTACGTGTATAACACGTATTTAATCCGTATTATACACGTAAAATTTTAAATTGGCCAATAAATTGCACAATAAATAGCTAGGTGTAAAACGGCCCTAAGCATATCTATAAAGGCAAAGCGCTTTCAAAACTCTTTAACTTCACTAAACCTAATAAAAATAACCTTTAGCAAACAGAAAAAAGGAAAGAAAACGCAGCATGAAATCTTTGGAAATATTTGCAAAAATATATAAATCATAGTTATTTGTGTTACTGCAAGGGGTATGAATGGAAAATTCTTATATGAATTTACAGTGAATTCCACCATACGACTACAAGTTGATCGTAAATATATAAATATGTTTTCTTATATATTTCTTTCTTGTTATTATTTAGTTTCGGGAGTTTAGACAATTATCTATCGTTACAATCATACCACAAGAGCAGTAATGCCCATAAAACGATTTTCCGATTCCGTTGAGATTTTCTGATAACCCTGTATATAACGGTTTCGTTTAGTAAATTCTATATTTCTTAAGGAATTCATTGTTAATAAGAAATCAACCGATTATTTGTTCATATAGTTTCAAAATGTGTATAAATGCAAACAGTTTTTCTGATCCATAGATATGAATTCAGAGCATAGGTTTCAAAACATTGCATACCTACGTCATGTTGCAACGTTTTGCCAATAAGTGCAAAAAGATTATCGGCGCAACTTTGCTAAATGCGTCAATCGCGACCAGAAAGAACATTGCTCGCGTTGGTGATGAAATTGTGTCATGTAAACTTAACAATATTCTTACAGACGTATTCCACAATACCATTCTGAAACACAGAAAATATAGATTTCTACGAATTCGGCACAGCAAAAAAATAGTTGATACTATTTCATATATAAAAATGTAAGTAAATAAATAATTAAAAAAAAATGAAATCACACAGTGATTTGTAATCGAAATAATTAATGTGGCTTTTTACAACATTTACCTTTACTTCACAATTTCCTCAATACTGAGGAAATTTCAAGCCACAAAAGCAATATGACCGCATAATTTTCAAAGTGAAAACAAAAGCCATATCTAGACGTGTATCTATGTAGCTAGATAATAACAACATGTACTATATACATATTTAAATCACTTGTACTTGAAACTCAGGAAATAATTAACACTCATATTCCTTCCTTCTCAAATAAATCTCTAATGAATTTCTTATTCTTTGTTAAGGTACGGCACTTACACCAGTCCATTACATAGTATATGCACTAGCCTTGAAAGTAATGCAACTACAGTTCCTTTTAATTTGCAACAAGGAACAAAATCAATTAAACAAAGGAACTCGTTTTAATTTAATGATAATATAAATTCAAAAAAATATTTTATTAAATCGATTTGCATATCAGAAGACTATTGGAATGTTTTCGATATTACAATTATTATGTGTATATAGTGTTAGGTTTGTAGAACCATAATCAATGTTACTAATTAAGATTATATGCGCCTTAAATGTGACAAATGAGCAATTTTGAAAAGAACATATTACACCAATTTAGACTTATCAATTAATACTCTCCATATTTGACCAAACATTATTAACGCACCTTGTCGTATTGAATTACATTTAATTTACAAGCAACTTTATTCCCATCGCAAGCTAAACATTCGCCGTAACTTCCACTTATTTGGTAATACTGACACTAAATTGCCACTATCAATTACAAGATTTTGTTCTCGTTGAAAGCAAGCATATGGCGAGTGTACTTATTTGCATCTTGTGCAATTTCAAGATGTATATCTCCTTTATTTCAAATAACGAAATTTAGAAATCGAGTGCGTGTGATAAATATGATTTTATCTAAGAAGGCTAAACCCCTCCAATAAATCAGTAAATTAGTTAGTAATTAAATTATACTTCTTTTTTTTATTATTTGAAATATGGCTGGATGTACATTATTTGTAGATGTTTTTCGGAACGTTTCTGCAAATCTGTATGTCTTTTCCACCGCCAGAATATTATCTTAATTATAATACACAATATTCACAATTTATTATGATCATATCTCAATATCGGGATACCGGAAAATTTCCCGGATTATCTTGCCCATTCGCTCCTGATTCTACTACAGAACTTGCCAAGTGTTTAATACTTGTTGTAAAAATATACAGGACCTTCCATTTGAAAAAAAAAACTTTTAGTATTAAGAAGTTACGCCAAATCAACCCTAGATTATAGGGCACCCTGTTTGTTTGTTTTGTTTTTTATTTTTTTTGTTAAAGAGTAGAAAACCCATAACCACCACAGTCCGCAAAAAAAAAAATTCTTCACCTTTTACTATATATCTGTTATACGCTTTTTACCACGTAAGTCAAAATAACTTTAAAACTGTAACCAATAGGTAAGATGTTTTATGAAACTGGCTTTAGAATGCCAAGTAGAATCCAAAAATGCACCAAAAGATGTAGATTTCTATTTATAATATCAATGTTGGCCATGACTTTGAAAGCAAGCAGAGGTGCGACATAAACGTTGTTGAGCTAATAAAAATTATAGTTAGTCTAGCCAGAAAACGTAGTGAAGATAATCATATCATTTCGTTACTTCTATTTTATTAATTTAACACACCCAATAAGTTTAATTAATCTGTCAAAGTGACAAGAACGTGCATCTTTACTTTTACATTTTGTGGTTTTTTTAGAAAAGTAGAATGGAATTATAATCTCAAGATAAACCTCAAGTTGTATGATGTTAACATCAACGAAGAGGACTTGAGTGATGGAAAAGGAAAGATAAATTTGAAGTGTATCAATTCATGTGTTATACTTCTGGTCAAAACCATCAAAATTGGAATTGAGGCTAAAGGAAGAGCACTTTTACGGTGATTTACTCTTTTTTAGGCATATATGTTCACAATATGAATGTACTGAAGTGATGCCAATAAATTGATATGATTATGATTATTAAACTAATAAGGGTTATATGCTTTGCCAAAATTGTAGTGAATTGAATATAATTATGGTATTGATAAGTGAGTGCTCCCACATGTTCAGATGCTCGCAAGTCTCCATATATTTAACACCATGCCGCTTGAGATTTTGATATGAAAAGTATTTTCTGTGCTGTCGTCTACCTCACCAGAATATGCTACCGTGACGATGGGTTTTAACAATTCTGTTTAATTGCGCAATCAAGAGACGTTGCCGCAGGGCTTCTTACAGAAAATACTTAAGGTAAAAATCTAAAAAAAAAAAAAATTTGCACTGAAGTGAAAATTGATATATTAATAAGAAACAACAGAAATAAGCAACATTTAAAAAAAAAATAAACGATTTACAATTTCTTGAAAAATGTCAAATTAAGTAGTTAAACAACGTAATTGTTCGTGTGCATATGATTTGACACAATTTTACAAGCACAAATAAATTGCAAAGTCAAGCAGTGAATAATAAGACTATTCGTATGTAAAAACATGACAAAATATGAATAAATTATTATGCATTTTCACTTTTATGCAATATTTGCACATTCTTTTTAAATACTTAATCCCTGTGGATAGTAAAAGTTGAAATTTAATTATGTACTGTGTGCATAACGCATTGATGGTACACGATACATGTCTTTCACCTTTCCCAAACTAACTAACTAGTTATCAATATTTGCCCAAGTGCTCCTTAGAATCACGTCAATATTTTTATATTACTATATGTTCATTAATGTAAGCATAATTATTTTACTTTCTAGAACGTTTAAACAAACACAGATTTGCCTATCACATCTTAGCACTATAAAACAAAAAATAATTTGATTTAAAAGCAGAAAGCGTTCGCTTTTTGTTTGTTTTATGCTCTGAAGGTAAACGCAACATACTCATTGTCTTAAATGCACAAAGGCTGAAAGTTAATACTGGTTCCATGAACATAGATGCATTCTAACCGATTCTAATTAGATCAGTTATGGTTTGCTGCCTTATCGCCACTTGCAATTATTTAATAAGATAAATCCTGCCCAGGAAGTAAGGCTTATTTTCCCTATTCTGCTGTTTTGCTTTTATTTTATAACTCATTAACTTACTCGTCAGCCTACCTACAACTTTCTATAAATTGTTTGTTATACCACAATTAAATCCTCATTTATTTTGTAAAAATAAGGTTGGTGAACATACTTAAACATAATATACACGTGTATCGCTAAATTAGGGACTTTTTTTTTTTTTTAGATTTAAAATTATAAGCTTAGGGCACAAGGAGCCGATATCAAGTTTCTCTTTTTTAAAATGGAATAACTAAATTTTAATGGTTTTAGCGAATTTCTTGTATCATTTATCACTAGTTTGTATTAGACTATCTTTAAACTTAATCATTTTTGAGATATTTGCATTTAGATATTTAGCAGTTAAATAAAACAGTCAATTCTTGGGCCAATTGTGGTTTATTTATTAAACAGCTTATTTGAACTGACGACGTTTTGGTATGTTGACTTCTTTAAGCTGCTAAATATCAGGAAACAAGTATTTGATTACTTACCCTAAATTATTTTTTGCATTTATTTTCAGTTTATGAGAAATAACAAAATATCTTGTTGGATTAACTAAATCTTGCTTGACAAAATTGAGCTTGCTGCTATAAATTAATCGGTTTTTCAGTGTAGAAGTTACGGGTTATAAAAACTAAATTCGTTACCAGTTGGGACTAAATGCTTAGAAAATCTTGTGGAAACTATTCCGGTGGACACATCATATTTATGTTGTTTCACACATTTTTAAATTCTGAGTACTCTCTCCTACAAAAGAAGTGCAACATTTCTCCTTGTGTATCACATTCTTTTAAAAAAAACTTTAGGATTGGCAAAGAATTTCAAATTCTATTGTATCTTATTGTGTAGGTCATAAGAGTTCATTAAGATAAATTAGGTAATGGAATTGCACACCAATTAGCAGGAGATAGCCTTGAAATTTTTATTGAACCCAAACCAAATCTACTTTATGCACCACAGATCAGAGTAGTAGCTAAGTTGGATCATAAGAAGACACTAGCTTTACTGGAACGATGGTGATAGACAGAGACACAGCGAACAGATGATAAGAAAATCGTCAGAGTATCTGACTCAGAATGTATTGACTCCCAACCGAACACAGCTTAGAATAGTGACAAATTTATTAATAAGATACGATTGTCTGACATATGGATTTTTTTGGGTAATATGAAGAATAGCCCGGGTGCTCTGAAGATCCAAATGTTGGGCTGTATGGGTGTACAATGTCTTCAGAATCACGTTAGAGTGTTTATGTTTCGTCGGAGACCACGTATTCTACACTTTTTTCTGAAAAAAAAATATGTTTTCAGATTATGTCACCACAGAAAACACGTTAAAATCATTGAAAAAAGAACGCATTTCAACCAATAACTTTCAGTACACGATTTTCGATGGTCATCTGACTCACATGCTCGCTTTAGATTTTCCTACCGTGACAGGGGAAGACGCCCTTCCCCTACAGTGCCGAGCACTGACGTATACTGATGACGCGTCTATGATGCATGTGTTTTTTTTATCGATATTTTTACAGAAAATAAAAACTTTTTAATGATTGATTTGTGATCTACAATAACTGGCTCATTAAGAGGAGCCGCCACTGGTCGACTTTAAAGTCGAACTACAGTTCTATACCGTATGGCGTTAGTCAATATCGTTATTTTCTTTAAAATTCCTTATTATAATAAATTTGTTTGGCTGCTATGTGGTTCCAAAAACCGTAAAAAACTAACTAACTAAGTTCCTTAAAGTTTCAGTAATTTTGAAATAAATTGTTTGGCAGCTATGTGGTTCCAAAAAGCGAACTAATTATGTTAAAACTATAGACGACCTGCTACTGGTAAGGATTACGTCGCTACTGCAATTAATCTGTAAATTGGAGTAACTGTTAGATACTACTAAGTTAGGCATTTAATAACACTTACGTAACAATTACCCAGTCGAAGTTCCAATCTCAGTAGCCGTCACATCGATACTGCTTGGAATGTAATAGCCAGGAAGAAACGTCCTTCCATGTTATTTATTGTTTTTAATGGGCCACCACAGCTGCTGACACACTATGAAAGGGTTGTATTTTTCGAAATGGTTCATAACTTAAAGTTTTATACCTTTCAAATATTTTTGAGTACCTGTATGTTATAGTGTATATAGTATGAATATTGGTCTATAGTTACCTAGACATCATTGACGTCAACTGTTTTATGCAATGCAGTAATGATAAAATAATGCAGATCAATGCATTATATTATCATTACTGCACATATCATTACTGCTCATAATAAAACACATCTCTGAAATGCTCCATAAACAGTACTTAATCAACAAACAACTCAGAAAGCTAAAACATATTAAACTTAACCAAATAGTATGTAAAATTTAGCACTTAGAAATAGAAAGCAAGCAAATAAACCTCTCTGGGTATAGCTTCAAATGGCAATCAAACTAAAAGGGCTTTTCTGAGTACAAACAAAGCAAGTTAAGTGATACAGTACCTGCAGAACAAAAAAAAAACATGATTATAAAAAGAGCTTTTCTTTTTAACTCTGGTCTACCATTCATTAACAGTTTATCGTATAAAATACAACTATAAGAAAGAATATTCTTTTCTTTTTCTATTTTATTGCTGTCAGTGGAAAGCTAACTCTCGCAGTGTGGCATAACGTTATAGTAGATACACACATAAAACAGATGTGAACACCATATCTCCTCCTGGAATTAAAACAATATCCTCACAATTATCACGTATTACGTTTGATCAACACGAGCTAAGTTTTCACCTACGAAGACATTACAAGAATTCATTGACACATGCTAATTCAAACACTTTCCATTTTCTATTGTTATTAAATTCGTCACTATAGGCGGTGTTCCTAGCAGACAATGAAGCTGCGTGGATCCTATTCCCTGGGAGAACATACGCTGCGGCAATACGTGCTCATTGTTACGCTTATTATACATGCACTCGTTATAATTTATAGCGTACACGATGAGGTCAATACCCCAGTTATTGTCTTCTATTTACCGGCGTTGCCTAATATTTCTTAACCCATATGATAATGACATTCTGTTCCTTGCTGCGAAATACAATGAATCGTGAGTGTAGGTAGCGCGTTGTTTGATGATCCCATTCATTAAGAGCTGATGAAATATTTAATTATAGTACATTTCATTGATGTGAATTAAAATTGTAAATTTCTTTTTGAAAGTTGATATCTAATTTGTAATTTTAATTTTTTATATATTATACAAAGCTTACAAAGCTGACAACATGGCAGTTCCTTTTGTCTTAATTAGTATTTACATACATGTAATACTACCTTTTTCACCTCAGTGTAAAAGTAGTTAATTTTGTCGGTGTTTAATTAATTCCATTCCTCCATTGTTTTCTGTCCTTTGCCAAAGCAATTCTTCGTTCCATCCAGTGTCTCTTCGAATATACCCTTCATTGCAGTTTGCACGTTGTTTTGTATGCTCCTCTTCTTCTTTTTGTCATCGGTCTTAGCCCCATATGGTTTTCACAAGTTTTTCTTCTTCTATTCTCATTAAACGAAAAGAGAGCATTTCATTTGCTCCTCTTTATTAAAGTTCTAGCATGCTTTCAAATACTTTCCTGATTATAGTACGCTTTTTTAAGCAAAATCTTTAGTAAAATTGACTGAATTACTTTTGATAAGATTACCTTAGTAGCATTCACTAAGAAAAGAAAATCCAATATTAAAACCATAAAAATGGATGGGCAAAATATAGATTGGAGAACGGAGATTAAATAGCTAGACCTTGCCCTAGACAATAAATGTCTATGGAACAAACATGAATTTGAAGTAACCAAAAAAGTCCTGATGCTGTGCAGAAACGTTGCAGGGAAGAATTGGGGATACAGCCCGAAAATACTGCTTTGGAAGTATACAGCGGTAGTGAGACTGAACATCACTTATGCATCAGTAGCTTGGAGCAAAGAACTAATCTGACCATCACGAGAATTAACCTCTTGTAAGTGCAAAGATTAGCATGCGTATACATAACTGGGTCTGTGAGAACTTGCCCAATAGCAGCTATCGAGGTAATATTAGATCTTACTCCTGTCCATATTATGGTAGAAAGCGTGGCAAAAAGAACTACAACCAGAATGGTCAAGCAAGAAATCATTAGGCATAGGCCTCAATCTCCTGACGGCGATCTCATGGATGACATGTCAAAAAAATTCAGCTTTATGAAGGAGTTCACCACAAAGCTTAGGAACAAGAGCGAATAGCATCATAACACTATCCTGAAATTGAATAGAAATGCTATCAAATAGTACACTGATGGCTCCAAAACGGCAGAGGGAACTGGAATAGAAATATACGAGCCTAGAATCAAGTACTTCGAAAGCTTGGGAAAATACCCACATATCTTCCAGGCGGGAATACACGCTATTGAAAGATGCGTCCAGTTCAATATTGATCAAAATTATCGAAAGCCGAAGATTATTATCATGTCTGATAGTCAAATAACCGACAACGCACTGAGCTCACATGAAATCAGGATGCCTAGGGAAATTAAACGAGCTAGGCAAAAGGAATAAAGTAACCCTCCTGTGAGTTCCGAGTTTCACAGGAATGGAAGGAAACGAGATAACGGATAATCTCGCAAAAAAGATGCTGAACTACCTTTTGTAACCCTTGAACTCTTTTGCGGATAAGTAGCAGTACAATACCCAAGAAACTGAAAAGAGAAATGGAGCAAAGAA
Organism: Protaetia brevitarsis; assembly: GCA_004143645.1. Lineage (NCBI taxonomy): Eukaryota > Metazoa > Arthropoda > Insecta > Coleoptera > Scarabaeidae > Protaetia > Protaetia brevitarsis. The sequence goes on along the minus strand of RXPK01000958.1, from coordinate 50,612 downwards.
GAAACAAATTATTGGGAAAATCTCCAGGGAATGAGGCAAAGTAAACTTCAAAACCAAATTAAAATGTTGCGTATAATATGTGTACCCATATTATTATTTATAATATTCCACATGTCACGATTTCTGTTTAAAGAATTTAATAAATGAAAATCACGCCTATTACGTTCAAACACTATTGAACTTGACTTGAAACTATTGTACTGTGAATATAGATTTACAGGCACCTCTAATGATAAATATTCTCTCATTAAAACACTAAAGAAAACACGATTTTAGCTTCTTAACAGATAAATTTATTCCAACATTAGCACATAACATAAACATACATACCTTTATTGAAAAATTAATAAATTATCTTCTCATCATTCCAATCTTGTCATGACTATTATTGTATACTTTGTATAGATAAAAATAGCTGTGATTAAAGTCTTTTGTCGGCGTGGAAATTTGTGTTACTAGGTAGAGGTTCAAGAGGTCCACGATTCGCGATCTCACGTGTGTGTCATACACTTTTATGGGTACTACTTTCAATATGCCCGCACCGAGTCGTTCACGAACACGGATTTTACCGCGTTAAAAACCAAACGGTATACATACTTATGTTAGAGAATCATCATTGTGTATGGTGAATAAAGCACGTTAACACTATTGGTAAATACGGAAGGAAATCTGCTCGAAGCGAATTGGGAAACTTGACGTTTTCAAATATGGCAAGGGAAAGGATTTTATGTTCGGACATTTTTGTGTGGGCGTTTCGATGTTATTTAAATAAAATTAATAAAATTTAAAATACATAGTTTTCGCAAATGAAATGTTAAAAATTACATTTAAAAAAATAGTAGTAGTTGGGAATGATGAAAAAAAGTACCACAGTTTACATGGCGATTTTGTTACGTTCCACAACTTCCTTACATTAACAGTGGATCTTGAATTAAAAAGCAGCAACTTTTATTGAATAAAACTTTATTGAAATTACTTCACGTTGAGAAGGAAGTATTACACTTATGGAGATAGTACCCAACGATGCCAAATCTACTTAAGTACTTGATTTTTCGTATGTTGTTGCGCTGGACAACTTGACGAATTTCATGTTGGCGCGTAATAAATGTCAATCCTGTGAATTTTATTTGTATTTATTGGTTATGTCCTACTGTGTCCCATTAGTAAGAAAAGTGATAGAATGTTGATTGTAGTATTATTTATTCTACATTAATAATACGCAGGCGACAAATAAGGCGTTCTGTTTCCTGTGCTTGCGTTTATTTTTAGGGAAACATGCACAGATGTATATATCATAATAAATTTACCAATATTTGCAGAGGTATGCTTACAATAAACTAAGGATCATTTTCACAATCATAAGTGTATGACTACACTGAACATATATCGGATGACCAATATGAAGATGATAATGAGATTGATGTTGAATTAGTAATAAACTATTTGGGTTTATCGTCCAACATCCACATAATTTCAACTAAAATGATTAAACTTAAAACCAACTGTGCTAAATATTATATAATCATTACACCTTTGATAACATGTTTAATGAAATTTTTCCAATTCTCGCTAGAAACAGTGTCATATCTGGATAAACAGAGGCATATCTTAGCATTTAAAAAGAAGCCATTTTTGTTGCCACCATCAACTAATGCATAATGTTGGCCATTACCCTTCGATGCTTTTAGAGATCGATACTTAAATCTCACATAAATGCTCGTCTAGATGTACTTGCTGTGCTATCAGTCCACACTTCTGTTCCGAAGTGTTATCTACCCACGATTTATTAGTGAAATAATGTTTCTCCTTTCGCTATGATATATTCTAATAGCATATTAATAATCCTTATGCCATTTTATAATACCATCAACATTTCTTTCAAATATTCTCAATATAAAACCAATGTCTATTAAGAATCTGTAGAACATACTTCTCAAAAAATTAGGTAAATCTTCACTATTTGCTGCAGCTGATATGATACGCGATATCAAGGATGGAAAAAAAATTGGGATAAATGCAAATGACAAAAAGGTATTCGAAATCGAGAACTGACAGGACCAGGAAACAGCGAAAAATGCAGACATTATCATTACAGATAGCCATCAAATAAATCTGGTAACAATCCCCATGATAGAAAGAGATAGACACATATGGATAGATATAATAATAATAATAATAATAATAATAATATACATATAAAATGAAGCATGCATATAGAAGGGGGTGAAAATAATGTTTTTTATTACATAAGCACTGAAGTTACAACTACAAAATGCAACAAATTAATAAATTATCAAAAAATTAAGAATTAATTCAATAAAAATTAATCGCTTCTGCGCCATGCACCTCCCAAAGTCATCAAGGCGATCTAAATACCCCTATACGGCAAAATTTGTACGCTGGAGAGCGCGCGACTGCGATCCAAACCGACGCACGATACTCCCTATACACAACATATTTAGAAACATTTATAGAAGCAGGCAAGTAGCTGCTAACGTAAAGAAACAGTTTTATATGTCATTACATTTTATATACTGCTTTACTGCTATATATATACTGCTTCGAATATACATGTATGTTTCACAATATTCGCACTTGTCTACTATATCAGGAAATTGCTTCAAAAAGTAGCAGCTTCTTTTGATATTGACTAGCTGCTACAAACGGCTAACGGTTGTTAGCTGCTACCAAATAGCAGTTTGTTTCGTAGCAATCCATCACTACTAAGATAACTTCCTTAATTAAATAAATATGAAATAAGTGTTATCTGAATATTTAAACAAAGTTTTTGTCTTGAAAATCTCTACAAAGGTATTGAAATATGCAGCTAAAAGTATATATATTGACTCGCTGAATCATCATCTCTTAAGTTTTTTAAAAGTTGTTTCTCCTCATTCTTATACTACTAAACACTATGGTTATCCAACAATTCCTTAAAACATAACATTTGTTTGGAATGTAATTTGTATAACTGTATCTACACATACACTAATAATTCGAACTTTCTGAAAGTTATTCCTACTTTATGAGCTTGTCCTGTTATACGAATAACTATGCAAGTTTTAATGAAGTATTTGCTAGTAAAATAATATTGTACTCTATAAAGGTATGTATGCACAAACTGAACATATGCTGGTATCCATCTGTTCTTATTGTTAGTCATGTTCAATGTAGTAACAATTTTTCCAACTCTTAACCTTTATACGACAAAACTTCTACTTGTTGAAAAAGTCTAAGAAAAATAATATAAATGCATTAAAAAATTTAGTTGTAGGCATGCCAAAATCTTTTTTAATAGAATATAGAAACAAATTGCGAAATTTATCATGTTTATATTATTGTAAGTATCTTGGTAGACTCCTGTCGTTTTATCGTTTGTAAAGGCACTAATTTTAACAGTATCAGTGATTATTTGGGAGTCATCGCCTAGAAGACTCATTCTTACATCTTTCTGGACAATATTCGGTAGATTTTTATGATTTAAAGATGGATTAAAGATCCTCGAATTAATTAGATAATCCTATATAGGCGACGGACAGGGTAATCTACACTGTAGATACAAATTCAACTTGATATAGGAAATAAGCCTACGGTAAATTTTTCAAAAAAACACAATTGACATATGTATATTACTAACGAGAATTTTCTTATGCTTCATTGCTGAAAATTTGGTTTTTTAAATTAAAATTTTTGAAAACTGTATGAAAATTGGGTAAAATTAAAACCACAATTAATGTCACTTCAGGATGGGGACATGCTCAGAAACGATCCTGTTTTAAAAACTCCGAAAGGTTGTATATCAGGCAAGTTTAATTTAATTGAACTATACCTATACAGTAGTAATTTAGTCATTATTAGCAAAACCACTAAACCAATCTCCAAATGATTAAAAATTAAACTAATATAAAGCAATAACAAGATATTTTTGTTTCTATAATTTAAAATTCCATAAAATAGATGGTAAGATATAATGCGCTTTAAAATGTTTCATTTGATTCTATACACTGACGTGCCTCTGTGATTTGATTTTCTTTAAATAGACAGTTCTTAATTTAGATTAAGGGATATTTTTGACTCTAAAGGATTACCAAAACTTCACTGCGTATTGCAGAAACATCATCGCGTCAAGTGAATTCACGTAGGTGCAAGCATTGAAATGTAGGTCGTTTGATAGTCGGTCAAGCTAATTTGCCGCGGGGAATCCAACTCGATTAAATCCACGACCACGACGAAGATAATGGCTGTTGATGCTTAATATGAATCTGGAAGTAAACGTTCCTTTCATTGGATAGCAAGCACCTGTATTTCTAAATCCTTCTAAAATTTAAATGGTTGTGTAAATTATATGAAGGATATTATCAGCTGTTTTGACATATTCTAGAGTAATCTAAATTTAGCCAAGGCGTCTAAAACTTTAACGGCATCAGTTTAAAAAAATGATTGAAATGTTTCCTTTTAAACCCGTACTAATCAATCCTTTACTTTAGATTAGTTTAACTGCTGAGTGGATACTCTCACAATTTATATACATATATCAAGTTACTTACACGAGCAATGTGTTAGGTTTGGGTGATTTTTAGATAAACACGTTTCCAATATTATAAGTTTATTAAACTATAACATTTAACGTACAAACAATGCGTTACAAAATACAAACTTTTCTTGTACATCATTATGACTGAAGTTGTCTATTTTTGTTTTCATTACTGCGAACTCCTAGTATTTCTTGTCAACTCCTAACACAATGTCTGTCGATTCATTTTTTTTTTGCATTTTTTTGTTTGATCGATGACATATTTTTATCATGACTTGTCTGTGTGTCATGTGTATGTATGTAAGGATGATACCCTGCAACCTAAAAGACCTATTGTTCGTCTATTGCCGCTGCTTTACAGCTGGCCGTTCATCCTATTTCTTTTGAAAAGTACAAGATATAGAAAAGCCTCAGTTTACAAATAGACCTCGCCCTTTGATTTCACATTACTCAAGTGTAATGCCCTGGAGTTGTACAGTGTTGCGTAATTTGGGAGGAGATGGATGCGTGTTTCGATTTTCCACAATATCTACATGCAGATTTCTTTGGTAATACAAGTTTATTCAACGCCTGAAGAGATCTCTGTTAATGTAGGTAATATATGATCTTTCTTAGATTAATACATTCTACATATCTCTTCTGGTTGTAAATTCTCAGATGCGTATTAACTAGCCTCATTGCTTGGAGATTCTGCAAATAATTGGATTTTCTTTGCTATATTTCACTTTTTAGTCTTTTCAGTATTTGTACTCCTATTTATACACAAAAGGTCAATATTTCGTAAAGATGAAAGTAATACACTATGGTTCCTTAGTATAATCTGAGAGGACCAAAACTGATAAAAGACTCTCATCCGTTCCCCTTATAATGTCATCAATCACATTGGTCAACAGTAGCAAGGCTATAACGCTTAGCTATAATGTGGTTGCAAGTGAATTTTAATATAACTTCAATAACTACCATTGAGTAAGTTCTCATTGCTTAAGTGATGCATACACAGGCTAATTTTTGCACTCTTGAAAAGCTGATTCTCACTGTAACCAGATTAGTTCTTCTGTCGCCAGCCACATAGGTGATGATTGTTGCGTACATACATCCAAGGCAATATTTTTGTAGTGCATCCTCAGTTATTCTCTGCAAAGTATCTGCATTAGAGCTTTTTTAAACTTCTTTGTTGCTTCAAGCTTATTCTAAAGTTAGTTTAGTATTCTGACCTTCATACTTTTACATGTTCAAACAAATCACATCAATCGTAATTTAAAATCGTTTAAAAATGTTAAATAAATTCGAGCACATTGCAAATTTATGTAAATTGCAAACATTCTTTCCTAAAATCTAAATATTACCTCAATATTGTGTTTCATTACTCTTAGGTAAGCTTACATTTATACTACATGACATGGAAACTGTAACATCAAGCAAGGATGGAACTATTTTTTATTAAACTTAGCTATTCAAGTAACTTGAGTGTAAGTGCTAACACAAGATAGGAATGCAAACTGCAAGCTTGATTCGGCAACAAATGGTTCGAGAAGTCACAGAGCAACTTTCATTATCCAATCATTAATTAGCAATTGATCTGGTACTGGAAAATCAGCAATTTTCATGGAATATATCTAGTATATGTAATTTTTTAAGGAACATCGCTTTTATACTCTTCATTCACATTTAAAACTAAGCAAATCTTCCACAAAATTAATGCTCAAACAAACACGTGACCTAACATATAATACATATACACCTAAATATACACTTTGTCTTACCTACAAAGACCCACTTTTCAAGGGTAAAGTATTTGAAAAATTAAGCTCTCCTTTTAAGTGAGAATGATACATGCCTATAAAAAAAAATCTCATCTCCAAATTTAAATTTTCTATCGCTATTAATTAGAATTTTAATAATAGTTTTTCAGTTTCATAGAATAATAAATTAATAATAAACGACACGCTAAACTTCAGCGCGTATTCATACATGTATTCGACGAGTATCGGTATACAAATTGGAAATCGTTAATTTTTTGGGTCACTGAATTTTAAGAATATCTCAAATAAACTACCGAAGCGCCCGGCAACTATTTACGTGTATAAAAAACTGGCCTAAATTCTCGCTGTACAATTAATAATATTAAATCGTTATTGGAAGAGAATTACTTACAGGTTTTCACACAGTAATTGCTAATCAGATATACACAATAGTGAGTTGCGAACTTTTGTTTAGTATAAATTATCTTATATATACATATACCAAATCAACTAAGAATTTTGCTTCTCTTTCTCAATGCCTTTAATTTCTAATGCAAAATAAACATACAAGTGATGGAACGTTTTCCTTGACTGAGAATAACAAAAATGCGGTTAAAAGTGAAAGAGTCCATACGTTTTCTTTTCCTATAGAAGCTCCTATCTATATATAACGAAAACGAGATTGATTATCTAGTAATGAACAAGTTTTTTTCGAACATGTATAGAAAATTGGTAATTATAGCTATTTACCATTTTTTCCAGGCCGGAACTAATATTTTCTTTTAAAAGTATTTATAGAGAAATCTCGAATATAACAAGGATACCTTAAACGGACTTTAAGAGTTTAGTGTACATTACGCTAACATATATTACTAAAACTAGAAATAAAACTGTTACAAATTCTGCTCTACGGCCCGGCGATTGTCTCTAGGGTTCCGCATGATAGTATTCTTGATCCAGTACTATACAGGATATTCCACGTAACTGGTTCATTAAAAGTTTATGATGTTCTATTATTTACTTATATTTGAGATTTTGGCACCAGTATCTGTTCGATTGGAACTATAAATGCAAAATACCTTAACCAAAATATCACTTCTGGTTGACCGGAAATGGATGTCAACTTTGTTATTTTAAATAGAATGATCTAATTTTTTATTCATTTTTGGATTCTACAACTATAAATACGTCAGTTTTCATTAGCTATTCCTATAGCTACATGTTGCCGTTTTTGAGTTATTTAAGTTTTTCTTTTTTTTTAGTAATAATCATTGCATCATTGAGAAATTAATATCTCGGTTAATACTGCAAGTAGAGACTCCTAATTTGTTATGTTGTGAATGTAGATATAACTCTAAGAAACGGTAAGCACACTTTACATTCTAACATACAGGGTGTTCAAAATTGAGGAACAAAGTGACATATTTTCAAATGCAGAAAACTCAATTTTTTTAAATAGAACACCCTGTATTTTAATTCGGAATTAGGAAGTAAATATCATCCCCTATCACTTTATATGAGCATTCCCTATACCTATTATAGCTATATCTCTAATAGATTTTGAGATATCAGCGACTTTTTGTTAAACAGACTAAGTAGCCTTATCTTTAAATGTTTGTAGCTGACTCTGAAATGGATCCACGTCAAATTCATGTATTATTTTTGAATAACCATACAAGAATGTCTGTTCGAATAGTCATTTCTATTAATATTGCGTTGTACGAAAGTGTAATTACAATGATATACATAAACACTTTTGGTTAGTCAATGAATTCGACATTAATCCCATTCAGAGCCAGCTACACACACGCAAAGATAGGGCTAGTTAGTCTGTTTAACAAAAAGTCGGTCATATCTCAAAATCTATTAAAGATAGGTATAGGGAATGCTGATATAAAGTGATAGGGGATGATATTTACTTCTTAATTCCGAATTAAGATACAGGGTGTTCTATTAAAAAAAAAGAATACTTAGTCTGTTTAACAAAAAGTCGCTCATATCTCAAAATCTATTAAAGATAGGTATAGGGAGTGCTGATACAAAACGATAGGGGATGATATTTACTTCCCATTTTCGAATTAAAATACAGGATGTTCTATTTAAAAAAATTGAGTTTTCTGCATTTGAAAATATGTCACTTTGTTCCTCAGTTTTGAACACCCTGTATGTTAGAATGTAAAGTGTGCTTACCGTTTCTTAGAGTTATATCTACATTCATAACATAGCAAATTTGGAGTCTCTACTTGCAGTATTAACCGAGATATTAATTTCTCAATGATGCAATGATTATGACTAAAAAAAAAGAAAAACTTAAATAACTCAAAAACGGCAACATGTAGCTATAGGAACAGCTAATGAAAACTGACGTATTTATAGTTGTAGAATCCAAAAATGAATAAAAATTAGATCATTCTATTTAAAATAACAAAGTTGACATCCATTTCCGGTCAACCGGAAGTGATATTTTGGTTAAGGTATTTTACATTTATAGTTCCAATCGAACAGATACTGGTGCCAAAATCTCAAATATAAGTAAACAATAGAACATCATAAACTTTTAATGAACCAGTTACGTGGAATACCCTGTATATACAATGATCCAAATCGGCAAAATCAAACTTATTTCCTTAGAAGTTATATTAATATTTAGTTCACTGGAAAATCGCATCAGTGGCCTACAGAAGATATTTTACAATAATGAGATATGCAACCTAAATTTTAGATTTGGTATAATAGTTGCATATATATATATTACAGGAATTTGGTCTTCTGAACAAATTGTTCAAACGTTCATAGGAAAAGTACAAGTCTTTTCCGTTAACATTGTATTTATTTATAAATAAAATATATTACATACGAGCGTCAGCAATAATTAAATAAATCTTATCACGGAATGGACCCATGAAATCCAAATGTAGCCTTTCCCAAGGTTCATTTGGCCACTTTGAATTATTTAGTTGTACAAAAAAATTGTTACGTCTTGAAAAATACGGCTTAATCTCAGCCTCTTTGCAATGATTCGGCCAACCCGTTTTAACATAATGAATAACCTTTTTAATTAATTTGTCAGAGTTAGTTTTCCGTTGAATTGACTCTAAATTAAGATTAAAATAAGAATTGGTTGATAAAAATTGAAAATAATCCAAATCTACATCTGGTTCAAAATGTGTTTCATTACAAGGAAGTCTCGCCAAACTATGGGCGCTATTGTTCTCGGGAGGAACGTATTCAATTTCATACTGGTAGTTGGATAAAATTATGGCCCAACGTCTGAGTCTGTTAACTGCGAATTGAGGATGCCCTTTCTATGACCAAAGATCATTAATAAAGATTTATGGTCAGTTACTAACTTAAACCAAAAATGATAGCCAAACCTACCTTCAGTTCAGTGTTTCTGCTGATGATGATAGCTTTGCTATCGAAACGTACGTCGATTTAGTGCAGTTTGTGGTGAGGCGTTTAGGAGAAGTTTACTTCCTTTTCTATTTGAGAATACTTTCGTTTGTGAACACTTAATGTTCTCGAAGCAAACGCAATCGGTTCTTCAACCTCGCTCAAATACACGTGACTAAGAACCGCGCCTTAAAGCATCTACACCTAGGTTAATATCTATATCTGGATTAAAATGAACTAACACCTCTGCTGATGTTAATAATGTTTTAACTCTATTAAAAGGTTCACTACAAGTAACATCCCACTTACTATCTTTTTTCAATAAACTATATAACGGATGTAAAATAGTGGAAAGCTCTTTTATGAATTTTCCGTAATAATTAACCATCCCCAAGAACGATTTTAGTTGATGTATATTTGTTGGCGCTGGAGCTCTTTCAATAGCTGGCATTTTGCTTTTGCTGGGATGAAGTCCTTATCAATAACATAACCGAGGTATTCAATTTGACTTTGAAAAAAATTACATTTCTCTTTACTTAATTTAAAACCTGGCTCCATTAATAAATCTAAAACCTTCTTTAAACTACGTAAATGTTCTGTTTCGTTCTCACCAGTAATCAAAATATCGTCTAGAAAGACAACTACACCATCCATACCTCCTAACAATGAGTCCATGATTTTTTGAAACTTAGCAGGTGCGGATGCTACTCCATAAGCTAACCTATTATATCTGAACAGTCTACTACTTCATAAGCTAACCTATTATGTCTGAACAGTCCTAAATGAGTCGAAAGGGTTAGTAATTCCTTCGAAGCATCATCGACTTCCAATGGTTGATACGCTTGGCTTCAAATCCAGCTTCGTAAAAAATTCCTCCTCCTGCAATTTGCCAAATAACTCTTCAATTCAATCCAGCCTCTATGACAGGATTCAAAGTAATCTTAAAATCTCCACACAATCGAAGATCACCATTTTTCTTCATTATCGGTAGCATTGATGTAGCCCAGCGACGGATGCAGTCCACTGGCGATAATATACCTACAGATACAAGTCGATTAATTTCTTGCTCCTCTTTTGGTTTTAATTACAAATGCCACAAGCGAAATTTACAAAACTTTGGAGTAATGTCTCGTTCTTTTAATTTAATTGTAACAACATCTTTATTAAATTTCCCTAATTCGTTTGAAAATAACATATCGCATTTAGATAATAATGCAATAATGCATTCAATATCTTATTACACTTATTTACCAAATTCATTTCACTGAAAAGATCAATATTAAATTTATCTAAAAAATCTCTCCCTAATATTGGAGGTCATCCGTTTTTCATAACATAAACATCACTTTAATTTACCAAGTTATTATATTTTAATTTAATCTTAATGACAGCTAGGGGCAAAACCTTTACATCATTATAAAAATATAAACATCTATCTGTAGACCATAATTTTAAATGATTAAATTTATTTCTATATAATTTATCAAAAATAGCACATATACTAGCCCCCGTATCTATTTGAAATTGTAATGGATAATTCTCCATTTCAGCTTCAATTGAAAAAGAATTTCTCCTAGATAATTCTAAGCTAAATAAAATATCATCATTAGAATCATTATCCATACACCTAACCATTCTTTTATCCTTGACTGAATTTATATTTTTACGTCAAACCTGAGCTAATGAATTACGTTACATATTTTATAATAATATGATTTGAAATAACATTTACTATTATAATTGAAAAAGACATAAATAAATGTCAAAACGTTCCGTTTAACATTAGATTGTTGTTCTTTTTTTTAATATCCATACTATACAAAAAAAATAACCTTTATAGATTGGGTACAATTACTCAAGATTAGCTAATTAATTAACCATTTCAAGCCATGAAATTGCCAATGTTTTTAATATTTCCTATATTTTATTATAATTTTATTGTGAAATCTGAAGAATTTAGCAAACTTGTATGAGAAAATACATTCCACGTCTCAATCTTCATCAAACAGGTGAGAACTTTCAGTTGACCGTACACGATAATTTTTAGAGTTAACATAACTTCTTAGGTTGAACCAAACTTCCCCAGAGAAAAACGTAATGCAGAGGATATCATTTTCTCAAAAATTTCATTAAAACATACAGTATTGTGCTCATTCGTTGCTTTTTAAAAGGTTGCAGATTTTATTATTTATTAGGTGTGTTTTACATACATGCAGTTTTCGTACGGTTCTTGATCACGTGAACCAATCAGATAACACTAATCTTTTGTACGATTGGTTTACGTGATCAAGAACCGTGCGAAAACTACGTGTTGGAACAGACCTTATATATGATGATAATTTGACAGCTAGGCGATACATTTAACTGTTAAATGCTCATTTGTCAGAATTTTGAGATGACGTTACATTTAGTGAACGAATTCAAATTTATTTTCAATTAGATGGTGCACCTGCACACAATTCCCTAGATACCAGAAATTATTTATTATCATAGTTTCCCAAATAAGTAGATTGGCATTTATAGACCCATACGATTGCGTGCAAGATCTCCAGTTTTAAAACAATTAGACTTTTTTTCTGTGGTGTTTTTTTTTTTTTAAAATGAGATTTACAAACATACTTGCATCACTGCTGAATAACCGTATGAAAATGTGGCTAACGCTTTTCATAAATTAACACCGCTTTATATAATAAATAGCTCCAATGCTATAGAAAAAGGATGTCAGGAATGGATTGCAAATACCCGGCGATAATTTGAATAATTAGAGTTTTACTTTTTAATTACATTTAGCTTGTTTGGTTTAATTCCTAGTGCATTTGTACTTTTTTAGGATATTAATTTATTTTCATTGAAAACGCCTACAGGTTTTCAATATGCAACTAACTCTCTGAAAGTTAAGACATATTCCTAAACATTCCTGGCAAATATGCCCCTTTAAAAAAATAATATCAATTACTTCGTTGCATTACAAATTCAGTCTATTCATTTAATTAATTCTAATTCTAAGTATCTAAAACATAATTTTGATACCTTCTAAATTAATACTACGCATTTTCTATAAAACTGCAATTTTAATTCTAAGGAATCGGTATATACTAGGTGCTGCAACTCGCACAGTTTCAAAATTAAATATATTTCTGAAATATATAGCTATATATAATATATCGGGGTTCTTTGCTATATTTTTAGTGTAAGGTTTTCATATGCAGATTACAGAATAGTGAAATAATATCCCTCTATTTGCACTACGATATTGACATAACGTAAAAAGATGATGACATATTCATATGATGTGATGTTTGCCCAGGAAAGAGTTTCAGCAGTTTAATACTCTTAAATTTATTTGTTCAAGGATATTAATTATCTGTCAACATTGAAGAAAATTTATATATGCTGCTTCCTTTATTTTAAAAACAAACCATCACATTCTGTACCCAGCCAGAAATAGTTCATTAGAAAGTAGTCAGTCTGTGCAAGGAATTCTGTAAAGAAATATATGGAAAAAAACCATTTACAACTTAATTAAATATCATTACATTAAACGTTTTATTATCAGTAATTTTGTCCGAATAATGGTGTCACCACGTTTTTTTCTTAGTGTATGAGATTCGAAAAAGAAGCACATAATTAAACATCTAATTGTTCGGGATTCCACGTGGAAAATGATTAACTTAAGAACAAATCATCGGATTACACCTGCTTGTCCGCCCAAAACTTGGTCAAATATGTCGCTAGCGATTAGAAATCTTTTACATAATTCGCAAACCGGCTCATATACTCAACATATATATGTATATATAAAGACGAGGCAAGTGTCACTGAGGAATGTAGACTCGTAAACCATACATCGAAGTAGGGGGAATGGTAGGAGCAGATGAAAGATGCCGGAGCCAAAAGTGTGTCAAACTAGGAGTTACAAGAAATCGAGTCTAAGATACTATATACTTTCCGATGACCAATAACATACCTATCCTTATATACAAAAATAAACATTCCGATACATGTGTATACTTGGGTATATCACATTTCATTTGACAGGGACAATGATTCCACTAAGATTGATGATGGAATAGGCAATTGAAGTTTCTAGATCGGTTTACCATTCCTGATTTATGTAACGCAAGTATTGATAAATGTTATATAGGGTACTTTAAATATACTGTAAAAAAAATCTAGTGAAATTGCATGTAAAATCATTGGTAATAAAGTTGTCCACGCTTTTACACATAAGGTGAAATTTCATATGCTATCGTATGTTTATCCAAAAAGTTCAGGCCCTTAATTTAGCTCATAGGTTCCCAACCTTTTGACCAGGCCTCCAGTTTGTACAGTAAATCATTGCACCCGTGATCCAGTTCATTTCGATCTCCACCAGACAAAATTATAGATGTGTCGTCCGCGTAAAAACTAAGGTTGACGCCCACTTCTACAACAGTATTCTCTACATCATGTATATAAAGTAAAAAGAGAATCGGACCAAGTACTAATCCCTGCGGGATACCAAATCCATTTGATATGCTAGTTAGCTACCGTAGATGCTATACCAATGGCAAGTTCTGATCCCTGAAATTGCTCCGCAGCACCTTTTTTTTAGCAAGGATGTTTGTTTCCTCATTCTAAGAATGGGTGAGTCCCCAGGTACCCAGATTAGGAATATATTATTAGCCATCCCCAATGTGTTTATGGTGTGTTTACAGCTCCAGATCAGTTTCGACTTGCATTTATGTGCTTCATTACATTACATTACATTGCATGTAATATTCCCGATTTATCATGGTAAACTTATAGTAACCTTTACAGTGTAAAGTAGTATGGGAAAGTAAATATAAAGAAATACATTTCATTATAATCACATTAACAAGTTGTCATTTCGAAAAATTTGAGCACATTTCTAGGTAAACAATAATAATAAATATATAATAATACTAAAGAAGACACGTATTGGATAATTTTGCAATTAAGAGAGCTTTATTTCTTCGTTTACCTATTAAATAATTCATTATTAGATGGTATTACATGCGTATTTCGTAATTACATTTACCAATCTATTTCTAAATAGATGCAGAAACCTTTAAACTTTATATTTTATATTAATAGCAGTTTCTTTTTTTTTGCAGGTCAATATATCAACACATCTCCAAGGCAGAGGCGACAGAATGGAGAAGGTAAAGATTCTGCGGCAAGTTTTATGTCACTTTTACTAATTGAAGCAACATTCATAACGTAGATGCTTCCTGCACGAATCATTAGAAGTATTAACTTTGCATGCTAGTGTAACATGCATTATTGTATACATTGTAGATTTTGGATGTGGAATAATTGGCGGTGCTTATAGCTGAAGGTGTATAAAAGAATGCTAGAAACAAGATGATTACTGCTACTGACATATTTCTCCAAATACAATTAGAATGGAAAAACTAAACTGTTATTTTTAACGAACATATAAACTATTTTTTCAAGTATTTAAATATAAACAAATATAAAAAAATATATAATATAATATAGAAAAAATATACCAAAAAAGGAATAATATACAAGGAGGATGCATTTGGGAGATATCGAAGAAAATATGTTTTTTAAATAGAACCCCCTGTATATTTTTGCTTATTTTGGGAGAATGAAGAATTTTGAACAAAAATTGTTTAATACACTACTACTCTAAATTTAAAAATGAAGAAATTAAGGCCACTTAAGTGTATTTGAGGAAAATAGGTTATATCCTGTTGACGTACATTAGATTTAACAAGGTTTGTGTGCTTGTTCTTTTTTTATACTTTTAAGAAACTGTGTTATAATAAAACTTACATACTTTGTAATAGGAATTTGCAATACGATATAAACATACATATTTTGAAAGAAAAAACAACTGAAATAAGAAACATTATTATTTTAAATTTTAAAATTGAGAAAAAACGGAATTGAAATTATTAAATTATTTAAATTTATCAAAATAGAGCTTAGATAGATATGGTTATTATTAAGCATACAAAACTTAAATCAATTAAATCTAATGTACATACTGCTGTGTACTGACTGAATTGAAAATACAAAATGAATATAAAAAAAAAAATAATGAAAAATTAAATTAGCTAGCTCAACGGATAAAAGTTTTTAAAGGGCGCAAAAGAACAATTAATCTCAGAGTTACCTTCGCGAATTAAAACTTGAATCTAACCACGACAAGTAAATTGTGGGTGATAGAAATCTGACTTTCTCAATTACCCCAAAAATTGAACAGGTTTAATTAAATAACAATCAAAACTTTTATTATAAAAAAAAAAAAAAATTAATTACAAAAATAGAGAACTAAAATGCAAGAACTATGCAACTAATCACCCAACCGAGGTGATTGATAATTAACAACGAAACAGTAAAATAAAAACGAAAAATAAAACTCTTTAAACTAAATTGAAAAAAAAAATAACTGCAAATATATCTTCCCGTCCAAAAATAATAAAAGAACTTAGATCTAAAAAGTGTGCACATCAATACAACAACAATTATAATTATGCGAATTCCTTGATGGACGAAAATAAAGACAATTTATGCGAATTAAAATTACAAAATCAAAATGAAATACAAAATGGCAGCAAAGAAATCAAAAATACATGTACTCACGCCAGCGTCTACCAAGGAACTGGTTGAAAAATGCTACAGCTGCGTACAACGCAACGCACAAAATCTAACAGAAAAGGCGCTGTCATTATTATGCTAAAATCCTTGTGATATAATTTTGTATTCTTATTACAATTTGCTATTTTCCATAAACAATAAATTTGCAATGGTTAAGTGAATTTTTGAATTAATTGAATATTAGCTATGTCTCTCACAGTATCTATATGAAGCTTGAATGATTCGATCTTGGGCAAGGAATAGAGAAGATACTAGTTTCCTTCCATTGCCAGGGACCACTTTACTTGCAGTTACTCAGACACATAGCGTATGCATAATTAATTCCCTCAGTCTACACTGAACATAAAATTCATACATTTCCACATGGCTATTTACAAGCAGGTATACCTCTTTTGGCTAGAATACTTGGCTGTATTTGTATCTCTGTTATATATATGCCTCTATAATTACGTAAGCAATTTCAAATTCTTGCTGCGAAAATCCAGCTAACAGAATTAAAATTGTAACTACGAAGTATATATATAAGTATATATATTCACATATACTAAACAAACACAAACAGAATAGTGAGTGATTTGCAATGTATTTCTCTATTTAAGGTATTAATTCCAGAAATTGCAATGACACAAAAAAAAATTCGTATTTATAGTCTTGTGGATGTTTACGTAATTAAGTAAAAACAAATATACATTTTTTAATTCCTCGTTCGAATCTAAAGTAAGTTTGTTAAAACACTGTTGTTATTTTCAACCATATTTGAAATATTTGCATTTTTTTTTAATTTTTGACAGATGGACTAGTGCATCTAAACTGCAAAGGTATTTAATTTGGAAAATTGTAAATTTGTAGAATTGTTGACCGTATAGGGTAGAAATCGAATGAATTTTTCGAAAACATTATACAGCGTGTCCGAAAATTACAGTTAAACTTTCGAGTTGAAAAAGTGTCAAACTTTTTTTTTAAATACAACTGCCTACTTTTCTCTTTCTCATCAAACTGCTCTTATAAAAATACAAAAAAAAGTCATATTCATTACCCATCTAGAATGGAAACTTTAAAACTTAAAATATGTATGTATGGTGTATGAAGGTAGCTTATGTAGTTATTTAAAATGTCATGCTGCTTTGGTATATCTAAGTAAGTCATGACCATTTGGCAAACAATCCACCATTGATGAAATGTCACTTGGTTTTCAATTATAAACAATGTCGGCATGGTTAAATTATACGAATGAAGATTATTTAAATTTGTTTATTATGTATGGAGAATGCAATAAAGTAATAATAAGAACATGTGACACCTTTGCTGCTCGGTATCCTCAAAAGCAAAAGCTGTCACCAAACACAGTTAAACGAATCATACAGAATTTTAAAAACTTCGGATCGGTTAAGGCAAAAATTCAAAACGATAAACCTATTGTTAACAATGCAAACAAGAAAATCGTTATTTTGGGATACTTCACAGCATATCCAACAATGTCTTTAAGACAAGCTGCACTAGAATCAGGATTATCTAGGTGCTCAATACACAGAATACTGTGCACACATAAGTTTCGCCCATACGTTTATTTTCCCAGTGGTTGCATACTTATATTCTACTTTAAAAAGTCAGGACTGCAATGCTTAAATCCCGCTGATTGACACCATTTTTTCAAGTCCTTCTTGAACTTAATTAATTCAGTATTCACAGTGCATCTCGAGGAGAACCCAAAAGCATGGCATTGACTTGCCAATAGAATAATATGTTTAGCGACACTTGTACTTTAAGAGCAAATTGACCATCGAATAAAATTTTAAATGCTTAACTAGGCTGTAAAATTAGTAAACTTACATTTTAATATGTACGTTAATCAATTCGTATTAGCAGGAGGTATATGTTTTATTTATAAAAGTTACTTTGTTGCTTATCATAAGTAAATAAGTTCGAAAAGCATTATTAAACAATGGGCACATTAATAACTGTCTAAACGATTATCAGCCATTTATACCATCGTAAAATAACCTTTCAGGATCGATTGCATAATTATTTTCTTTGAACTAAAAATTAGTTACATGTGCTTAATACATAAATCTCAATAAACAGAAACCAAACATAAATCTGAATAAATGAAACAATAAGTTAGACACGGTATATATATAATTACATGAACTGTAACAATAACAAATGCAGTACACATACAATCCTTGAACTACAGTTAGAATCAAACTTGAATATCAAATAGTTATTCACGACTATACTACTAACCGTTACGAATTCTATTATAAACTAATGATCACTTACGTGAAAATCTTACCAATTAGATCTAGGATTAGGAAGATGACAAGATCATATTTCTTTTAAGACAACCACTCAATAATATCCATTATTATCAAGATATTCGTCTTTCGAAAAGGTGGTATGAGTAAACAGTAAAAGTTCCATCTTCAAATGTCAAGGTTACTGCCTCGGTTTACTAACATTATAAAGTGTGTATTTCTGGCATAGTAATGGCGCATACCGCCACGTACTTGAAGGATGATTAGGCAGTTAAATAACAAAACCGTAAGCTATCGGGAAAACGTTATTAGCGGTAATAGTGGAGATACGGTAATAATGGACGACACGTTGTGCACAATATGCCATCGGAAATCGACGTCATTTAACATCGTTTATACCTTCGTCACGACGTTATAATGACTGACTTTTTGATACAAAGGAAGCTAATTATATAATTTGATTTTGGGCATACTAAAAGAGCACTATCTGAAAACCGAACTTTAAAATCCTTATTATATACTCGGGTGCAAAAAAAAAACGATTCATTCGAATTTTTGTTCGTAAAGAAGGAATATTGTGAAATACAATCTTAGGGTTGATAGTTAAATAATCATGATGACCTAAAAAAGAGAATACGCCAGGAAATAAGACTTATTCCACCAGAGGTCATTCAAAACATTCAACAGGAAACAATCCGTCGACTACAAAAATGTATTGAGGTAAACAGATAACATATTGTACAGTTATAAAGCAAATACTATTATTTTTTATGTTTTATTAGTAAAGTTCATTTATTTTTTTTTAATTTATCACATTCCAAATGTCATTATTCCGAAAATTCCGCTTATTTTAGAGATAGAGTTCAGAATTTACCGTATAATTCAAAAATGGCATAATATATAGGATGTTCCATTAAAAAAAAAATCAATGATGGCTGTCATATGTTTTTTAGACACCTGTATACAATATTCTTATGTCAAAAAATTCACAACTAAAAATACTAATCGATATATCCGAGTGTTTTTCTGCAAAATAATTATCTGAATTTTAAATGAATTTGTTCCTTTCATCATGAACGCACTGTATCGACTACACTGTTGAAAATAGAAGACGCTATTTGTTTTCATTCGTACAATATATGCATATAGCTAATAAGTAACTACTGATCTGCTGAAGTGTGCCATTGATCTACTGAAAAATGTATATCCCTTAAATCCTGTACACACTATACAATATTAAATCTTTATAGAAGTTCATTGAATTCATAATTTAGGGAACCTCTTTTTACTTATTTTTACTACCACACTCGTTCGCCGTAATAAGATATAATTCAACACTTTATGACAGTAAGGGAGTAACAGTAATTAAAACAAAATCCTCTAAATATAAAAAGCAACAACTTGTATAATATTCTATGGATATCTACAGGATTTATTTCATTATTGCTAATCCACTGATTTCTACTGAAATTTCAAATGCAGATATACTGAAGATATAAATATTGAACTGGCAACGCTGAACATATTTGAAAATCTACCAGCGATTGCTTATATGCAGATTCTAGGAATTATTTTTTTATTGAAATCTTTGGTGGAAACTATAAAGGTCAAAAAATCCGCGAAAAATTGCGAAAAGATTGCGATCCCTTTGTCGCACAGGATGTTAGCTTTCTGGACGATTGTCGGCATATATAACTTTCTTTTGTTGTTTACTCTAGCTATCGATTACTCGCGAATGTTCACAAGGTATAATTTGCTAATACTTAATGTGGTCTGCATTTAATTACATAGTTGTGCTGTGCGGTATTAAGAAATATTTAGAAATCTATTCTTCCATAATTATTTGAAAAAATAAATTTACTTTTACATTACAAAAAAAAACTAATCTAAAAAATATAGAAAAATCTTATCCACTTTATAAAAAATTGTTACCCTTATTTATTAGAATTTCTGCAGAAAATGTGAATTATATGCTTTGACTTTAAAACTTTAAGAATGATTGTGCTCTGACTTAATAGTAATATTAAAAATATGGACAAAAAAATCTTTCATACATGAAACTGTTTTTGAAAAACTATTATTGTATAAAATATGTAGTTATATTTCCTTTATTCTTCTAGGGATTTATGGAATGCAATTGAATAAGCAAATAAACCGCTCGTTTTTCAATATCCTTATTTTTGATATATATTGTAAATAACCAAACGAACAAACTGGCATCATTATTTGTAAAAGTAAAAAAAAATATGTTAATATTATGGACATGTATTGATTCATGTAGCAATAAGTTATATACGCCCTAATATAAATGAAATAAAAACAATTTAAACTAAAACCACCTAAAAATAAACAGTTGTACATAAATACTAATATGACGAGCGCTGGTAAATTATACAACCAATACAGAACAGATAATTAAAATAGAAAGAAAAAAAATACGAACAGTTGATTAGAATAATAAAGATTAGATTGCGACGTGAACAAGAGAATTAAAAACCTGAATCCTTTAGCGGAAACTACAAAGGGCTAATTTTGGGATTGTAAATCGATGCGGAAACTGAAAAGCTTGTGGCATCTTTGTCGTGCACCGTAAAGAACATTATCCTTCGAGACGATAGTCCACTCCGTCGCAGATTAAGATGGCACTAATATGTTATAAATTCGTTTTACGTACCTAGGTCATAATATATTATATTGTAATATTAATTGATTGCACAAGTATAAGAAATATGTCATTAGCAGATCATCCCAGAGTAAAAATCTATTCAATGTTTGTAAAAATATCGCTTCATTACTGATAACGAACATCTTCAATCCTTACATAACGCACGCTGTATTAGTTCTATTGCATTGAAATTTGATTGGCAATTGCAATAAATTGGTGATACTACACCTTGAACGTTGCAACACCAGATGTTCTAAAGTGAGCGAGGTGTTGATAGTATAATGGGAGCTAACTATCTGAATTATTTACAAAACTTTTTCGGAAGGAACTGTGCTTTTAAAATTTTTCTCAATGCCACGCTGCCGCTCCTAAATAAATCAAATACTTTTTCCATGTTAAACAAAATTTGAATTAACAGCAACTCGAGGAACTATGAAAACTCTCATTCAGTACCAATCGTTATCATTAGACACGAAGTTTACTATATAAATTCAAAAAAGTAAGGTAAAGACATTTGCCAATCACAATTTCAAAATCATGCTTCTTTTTTCCTTCCCAATAAAGTTTATTTATTCTTATTGTATATAATTTTATCTTTTTTCTATCTACGTATCTATCTTGGCTATAGATGTTACAACAGTTTTGCTGGTGGATAGTCAGGGTCGTTCGACCTTCGGTCGTTTCCTGAGCGTTAAACCGGACTTGGGTCTTCTAACCTCCACAGCCCGTACCTTCATCCAAGAGGGCGTAACGACCGAGTACGCCACCCAAGTACTCGGTACGACCCTTGACAACGGACGCTTATACGCTCACCTGTTGACCAAAAGCTCACGCGTACGTTACGACAGTGATCCGGCAACCAAACATTCCAATCAGATCCATCCTACCAAAAAATGGAACCTGAATAACGCCAACGCTGGCAACACGAAGGGTTTCGTCAAGAATACCGATTACATATCGCCGAATCAAGTCGAGCCCTTCATAGTATTCCCCACAACCAACCAAAATCGTACAAGCTATTCAGAGAAGAGGAAGATGAAGAGTTGAAATCGTCCCCGTCAAACAATCCAAGACAACCGTATTCGGATCCTTCGAATAGGGAAGCTAAATTCATAGCATTCACAACGAAGAATAAACCGAAACAATATAAGAATTTTCACATCGAAAACGCTATACACTACAAAGAGACATCAGAAAATGACATACCCAAGAACGACGATCAATTGGACCCTTCCAAAGTTCGGGAATGGAATAACCTCCCGACGTTTACCGTAAGAAACGATTTCTCTCCGAATGGTTACTCTTATCTAGGCGACTTTCCCGATTTTGAGATTAATACTGAAAAGAGCAAATCGACTACAAGTGCGGAACGTAAAGCCAAAGTGCTCTTCAGGCCAGAATTGCTGGAAAAGCACGATTTCAAGACGGTTACATATACTGGTTTTGCGGATTTCACCACCACTGTTGGAGATACGGTGATAGTTTTCTCCCCTTCCACCTCTGAAGTAGAAAAAGAACAGACAGGTCACGTTACCAAAATAAAAGGAGAACCAACGCTTCAAACTACATTCATATCCTCTACAGAAGTTGTAACAGAACCAAATATACAACCAACTCCAGTTGTTGATAAGGCTGTACCTGTAACTATATTCCATGATATTATTACCACAACTACTGAAGGTGAAGAAATTAAGACTGAAAAGGAGGAAGAAGCGGAGGAAGAAGAAGAAGAAGATGTCGTAGAAGAAAATGAAGATAATGACGAAAAGATTGAGGAAGAAGATGAAGAAAAGGACGAAAAGACTGAAAGCAGAACAGAACAAAAAACAAATGAAGACGAAGAAGAGGAAGAGGAACAAGAGGAAGAGCACACCACCAAACTATTCTCAAAAGTTCTTGATACCTCAGACAGACCGTTGAAGCAATCAGAGGAAGCCAGTGAACCTGTAAATCAAGACGCAAAACTTTCCGTTTTGGCTAACGAGCAGAAAGATTACTTGCCAACACCAAACGTTGACGAGACCGTAACGGAAAGCACAGAAAGTGAAGTGTTAATGTTCAGTTCTGAAGTAATCCAACCATCAGAAACGCAAGCGCCGCCAATGCTTTCAACCCCCTTCATTCGAAGACATCGCAAAAATATTGGCTTCATTGCAAGCGCAAGAAATGAATAAGCAAACGACGTCTTCAAGCGAAACTGCCATCTTAAATGAAGAAACTATTTCTTTTGTAGCAACAGAACCGTTAAATACTAAGAGTACGGTATTCATAGAAGACGAACCCGTTGAAAATACCCAAACTGAAGATAGTATAAGCGTTTTAACCGGGGCCAAAACTATTTTCTTCGATGACTTATTCCCAACTGCGCTGAATGAAGCTGTATCACCATCAGTGGCCGAAGAAACCACAACTACTTCCGCGCCAACCACAACACCAGAACCCAAAGAAACTACTACCACAGAAAAAATAAAGGAAACAACTGAGGCCACAACGACCACTCAAAAAGAATCTGCCACATTTAACGAAATACCAAGAGATGACGAATATTCCACGATTCCAATACAAGATACCACACCAGAAATTAGAAATGAAGTCGACACAGAAGAAAATGCACAAAATGATGAAGACGATACTAATGAAACGGACATCGTATGTACAACAGGAGAAAAGATTATAGCAACAACTTCTTATCAGACTTACAACGTTTTAACAACATTCTACATTCCTGATGGTGATAGCACCTCTACATCAATCAAATCAGGAACGAGTATATCGACAGAAATCGGTTTTGAAACTATACCTTGTGGGTGGTTCTGTTGAACCAACTTCTGTAGTAACAGACATTTTACCATCAACGACGGAGAAAATTCCTGAAAGTGAAGACGAGCATGAACCGACTGAGATATACACGACTCTTAAGTTAGAACCAACCACTGAACAAATCACTACATTGGATAATTCTCAAGGTACTACTCCTATTCTAACAACTCCTGTTGAGATCACCACTGAACGTTACGAAGTAACAGAATCGGATGGTGAACTTAGTGAAACCACGACAGAGAGTGGGGAAGAAATTGAATTAATAGTAAAAACCCTATACACGACTTTCAATTACTTAACTACGTATTACTTCAACAACACTTCATCCATAGCAACATCTAAAACGATTGCCACCAACGTTGTAACGTCCACAATTTTCCCAGGTCAAGAGGAATCCTTAGAACCATCATCCGTAGTATTGGATGATTTAAAAACTAAAATATCGTTTGACGATCTTGACTTAAGTGATATGGAAAAGGAAGAGCATCAAGAGGAAGACCAACAGAGAGAGGATGAGGAAGATAACGATGTTGATGTACGTCCAACACTTCCACTTGATAGTACCGCTATGCCGTTCAAATTAAAGACCTATTTCACCACCTATACGTACTTCTCGACAATTTACGACGGAGAAGACGATTCTAGCGTATTGAGTAGGACTGAGAATAAGTCATCAGTTTACACTGATTATATAGACGCTACTCCAAACGGTTGAAATCGAACCCAGCAGCATTTTTAAAGAAGATACTGACCGCTGTAAAGGAAGAAGAAGAGGAGAAATTGACGAAGATAGCTTCTTAAATTTGTCAAAATACAACACTTATAATACCGATAACCCCCAGAAGACTAAGAATTCCGAAGAAGGAATTTATGACACCGCACAGACAATATAGACAACACATCTTGCCTACTTCAAAAAGAAAAGTTACAGCACCTTAGTTCGTGCTCCAACATTAGAGTCGTCAGAAAATACTTTTGATTTAAGTGACTATAAATTATAAGTAATATGGTAACTAACGTCAGAAGCAGGACGTCTAAAGGTTGACACCAAGGTTTTGGAAAATGTCGATAAACGTAACGTATTGGATTGATCAAGTCTTCTCCGAATCAAACAATGAGTCTGAGATAATCCCGTCGCCTACATTATTGTTACAAACCAGTTACACGACATTTACCTATTTCACACCATGTACCATGGACGACATCTAGTGACGTAACTAGTAGTTGAAAACCGTCACAAATGTTGTAACTGAAACTTTGGCGCCGCAAACGCTGAAACCAGAAGACGTTGACTCCCCCATCACCTACTTTACCACTTTCACATATTGGACGACGAGCGTCAAGAAAAACACAACCATTGTCAAGAGTTCAGAGAAAACGATTACCAATGTTGATACTGCTACTCCAGTAATCACTGAAAAGCCCACTATAAGTATATTACCAACCGAGAGTTTCGACGTTCAACCAACACCTGTAGTAGAGACATTATATTCTACCTTCACTTATTATACAACTTCATACATTAATGATAATAGTTCTACTGTCTACAGTAGCTTAGCAACGTCATCTAGAGTCGTAACAAAGACGCCAGAATTGAAAGAAGAATCACCAATTACTGCATCAACTGTGACCAACATTGAATCTGCTCAAATTAATGAGAAGGAGCCTACGGGTTTGATTTCAACCATAGTGGAAACAGTAGAGAATTCCGGTATAAAAACAGTACTTTCTACAGATATTTATGGTACTCACATCAATGGCAAATATGCTCAAGTGCAAGAAAGAACATTCTCTATACTGACGGAGGCAATTGAGCCAACGCAAGTTCCAGAAGTCGTATTGAAACCAACTGGTGTCCTCAGCATTAATAAGGGTAAATCGTGGAAGCTGAAGGAGTTAGCACTTATTCTACACAACTCAAGCAATAGGAACTTATATCGATAGCAGTTATGCTCAAGTAATCGACAGTACCAGCTCTATATCCGTTGATGAAAAAAGAAGAAATCACTCCCACAGATCTCCCGTGCACAAAACCGGTCCTTGTGAGAATAATCGAAGGTGCTATAGATCCGAAAACCGAAACGACAATACTTTAATATCAACTCCAATGTCTACGGTACGCTAATCGTGGGAAATTATGCTCAGGTTATTGAGAGTACTTCGAGTTTTATCGTCGGCAAAAAGGCGTCCATCGCACCAACTGCTGTTCAAGACGGTGTGCCAGAACCGACTAAAGCCCTGAGAATCAACTCGAGTCAAGAACCCAATAACTCCATCGCCAGTGGTTATAGAAGGATCTTTGACAGAGTCGACTAAGACAGATGAAGAAAATACGACTGAGAATGACGAAGAAGATGAAAGATTAAAAATACTAAGCTGAAAGACGCCCCGGCAGAAGAAAAACACTCAAGTCATCAACGTTTACGCCACAAAAGAAATGAAGACCATCGTCTTCCTCAAGGCAGGAGGAAGTCCGCGTCTACAGTAACTAGAAAGTGACGTAGTTCCAACTGTAACGCTATTCCGGCGAACCTAGGTTTTCTGGGGGACGAAGAGCTCATCCTTTCAACAATAACTGATTTTCACCGACGTCAAGTAGAAGATTCGCTCGTCACTAAATCGTCCGTATCATCCTTATCTAGCGGATTATCAAGTTTCGGTGGAAGCAGAAGGAGTTCAGCGAGAATTCAACCAACGGCCAGTGTTTACAGTTCTAGTAGTAAACGCGCTGGTTTCAGAGCATCTGCTAATCCCAAATCAGCCGCTATATACAATTTGAAGCAACGGATTCGACCAACTCCTATAGCTTTCAATAGATTCGGTCAGAATACAGGGACGGCACCGGCCGCTAATGATGAGGAAAATGAATTGACCACATTTACTGATAATCCAACTGGATATACTGAGTGAAGATTCTGGCAGAACCGTACCTTCGACTACGGAGTCTGGGAATTCGAGTGAAGAAATCCAGTTTTTTTTTTTTTTTTTTGAAGATTCAGGACCGGGATTGTCACACCTCCTCTTACACCTAGAACACCAAAAGACGACTAAAAATAACAGAAATGTAAAAACCACAACGACAACTCCTAAACCCAAGACTTTCAGTAGACCGATAGCATCTTTGCAGAACAGGCCGAGACCGCCAAGCGCCTTATTCCCCAGAAGAGGATTGTTTACGACTACCACCACACCTCCGCCGGAAGAAGAAGAGGAAGAGGAGGAGGAAGAGGATATCGACGATTTGGATCATGAAGATGCCGACTTGGATGAAAGCGATTATGAGGGCAGCGAAGGTGAAATTCAAACCCAATCGCCATCAGCTAGGATTGGTCGTTCCCACTCTCCGTTACCCGTTCAAATTAGACCTTTCATCCGGCGAAGATCCAAAAGACAAGTGCACTATTCCAGATTCAGAAGGCCTGGAGGAAGAACAACAGCTGCGCCAAAAGAAGAGCCGACAACGGAAGCAACTCCTCCGCCAAGAGGCAAAAGCAGTCGATTTTCAGCGAATAGACGCAATAATCACAAACATAAATCTGATACCAAGGCCACAACGCAATCACCCAGTAGGATATCGCCAACCAAAGCTTCAAACCATGGAAGATCGCAATTACTTGAGGACAACAATAACAGGTCGAGCTTTCAAGAACCTATCACTTCGTCATTAGAAAAAAAGCAGATCTTCGTGCCCTCAAGACCTTACGCACCCAAACTAGAAAACACCCAATTTAGCGAATCCAGACGGGCAAAGGCCAAAAACAACCGCTTCGAGATTAGAGAAACAAGCGCCCTTCATCTAGACGACATCAAGCAGAAGGCCGTGCAAAACTACACCGGGAATATGAAAATCGAACTCCCCACTTCGATGTACCATCACTGTAACGCATCAAATTCCAATAAGCAACCAATTCCTATTAGTGAACGGAAAAATCACCGAGTACAAGAATATAATAACGGCTAAATACAGCACTGAAGTCTTGGCGCCGTCCCAATACACTACCAGCTTGAACCAATACGGTAAAGATGTGACTGTGCTGATAGATGAATCGACTGGAGTTGCCAACAATGGCGCAACACAGATTACCCAATTTATCTTAAATGAAACACCAACCACCAGTGTGATTTTCACTCCAACCTACATCAGAGGAAGGAAAACGTCTTATTCTCATGTGATTCCAAGTACTGTTTATGCTGTCGAGGAAGTTATAACCACGATACAGCCGGCCTTGGCTCAAGCACCTCTCGCTAATATCTTATTATCACAGTTGTTGCTTGGAAACGTTGGCTTTCAACACCTAATCCGATATTGGGAGGATTCCAAAATCCTGCAGTTCCTGGAACACCGACGACCGAATTTAAAACAAGAAGTACGACATATGTCACTACCGTAACGAAAACCACTTCAACTGTTATCCCACTAACATTCAGAGGAAAAGAGATCCTTACAACGATTATTGATAGTAGCAGTCAAGTTATAACAGCAACTGAATTCCTAACGGATACGGTTGTGGTTACCCCAACTGCTGGATTAGGCCAATTCGGTGGTGGTAACAATTAAATAGTCTTGCTAGTTCCTTTGCTATTCCAACAACAGCAGCAGCAGCAACAGCAACAACAGCAACAACCGGTGAATAATCCTATTCAGCAACAACCAGCTGGGGTGTTCAATTTGGAACAACAAATTGCTGTTCCACCCGTTCAGAATGATAAGTACAACAACATAGATACCGATAAAATCGATGAACCATTGGACGGCGTAGATGTAATTCAAGAATCAAAGCCAAACAAAAAAGGTAGGAAAAGAAATAAGAAACCAACTCCAACGCCACCGCCTAAGGAAACCAGTATAGTAACGTTGTATGTTTCCGGACGGCAACCTGGGGAATTCACAACTGTACTCTCCACTTATGTAGTAGGGGAAGAGCAACGAAGAAAGCGAGATGTAGACTACGTTCCTGTACAACCCTCAAGAGTTCCGGAAACTGGGCTGGGTAAATCGAAAAATATAGTGGAACCGTATGTCATGCCCACGAATAAAGAATATAAGCACGCCGAGGACGCATCAGTGCCCACAGAAAGCTTAGAAAGTGTTTTGGGTGATGTCAACAAGCATATAACAACATCTAAATTCAGCTTTTTAGAAAGCAAACCTACCAAGGTGTCCAACCTATCATCTAAAAAATATAAAGTAACCCACGTCAGGACGGAGAAGGGTAATCCCGGTTCTTTTTTAGTACAGTAGACCTTTATGAGATAGCCCCTCTCATCTCAAAGGTCAAAAACATCGATCTAACCGGGGGCATCGTTTCATCTCATCAAAATAACCAATCATCACTCACCGATAATCCAAAAAACCGATCCAAAAGAGACACAATTCCCAACGGACGTAGGGTCGTTAAAAAATTAATCAGCGTGCGACCCCACAATCTCTGGCTGTCTAGCTCCAATAAAATCGTCTCCAAGGAAATCAGTCATAATGCCACATCATCAATCACGGAATACACGGATCCGGAAAAGCATAGGAAGATTATCAAAATTAAGAGGAAGAAGGGTTCAAACCGCGTTGGTAAAAAGCTCGAATACCCCTCTACTGAAGGTAAAAGAAGACGAAAAGTCGTCGTTAAGAAGAGACTGAGGAACAAAACAACACCGCATCCATTACAACTCTTCACGAAAAATGAATTAGAATTGAACGAGGTATCTACTGAAAAGGGAGTTACTCCGCGTACTGAGGAAAATGAAAAATCTTTGATAAATACAATATTTGAAGAGCACAAATTCGAAGAAGATAAGCAACGCGATGGAAGGAAGTTGGATTTCGAACTGACGGAAGTAGAAGACAACAAAAAAGAGGAGGAAGGTCCAACGAGGTTGCAAATCTCTCTGGAACCTAACGGAGATTTCTACGACGAAGGACTGTATGACAGCATCGAGAGAACAAGTGACGAACTTACCAGCTCAGAAGAGTACAACGATGATGAAGATTCCGAAGAAGACACATCCACCGAAGAACTCCCAACCAAATCCTCCACATACGAATTGCAATTTCCCGAACTATCCGAATCCTTAGACAATCCATCGCTCAGTTTGAAAACGACGGTAATTTGGTCAACAGAATACGAGACAAAGACGACACTCGAGAGCAAAAATAAGACCTACACCTTCGTGGTCACCAGGGTAAACGGGGACGAACAAATTGTGACTTCCTCCACGGAAATATTACCGAACACTAAAACTATCACACTGACTGAGCCAGTTATAAAATACACCACATTGACTATACTGGACTTGGACGTACAAGATACTATACCTTCCACACCCATATCTGTAACTCCTGAAAGTAATACCCAAGGTGAGTAGTTGTATAATAATAAATTATTAATATCAACTTTTTCCTCGGTGTTCTTCGTTTCGTTTTTATTTTTGTTATATAATTCGTGTAAAAAAAATGTTTCTACAAATTTGGCTATATTATGGAATATCTTTCTAAATTTGTACATATCTGTAAAAATTACTCGAAAAGATGGAAGAAAAATTATAATTAAAGAAAGATGAGAAAGCATAAGAAATAACTTTAGATTACAAAACTTTAAAAAATAGAGTGTTCAAATAAAACAAGCAATTTTCGTAACAAATAAATAAAGCACGAATTAGTGAATAAATACGCCTGCCTAATGAATTTTACTTGCAGTAAAATTTTCTTTTACTTTCTCATATTTTTTCTGTCAACAGACAATTATCGTAATTACACATTTATATTTTATGACCAAAGATATTTTTGTGTAAATGGGAGGCAGAATATTTAATAAAAGCATTAATAATTATTTCTTTTTGATAGCTACTCCTTGGTTTTTAGATCTTTATAATCAAATAGACGTATATAATAATGTTTGGCTTTATTTTAAAGCTTTTTTCAAGTTTTAAGGTATAGATATAAAATAAATTATAAAAGATGACATTAAAATTATCTATAAATATTTTTTTTGATAAATGACGATTATATTATTGTTTTGTTTTACTATTCATTTTTAATATATCTTTTTCTTTTATATAAAGATAACTTTTTAAAACAATATGTTGGTTTGATTAGTTAAATACAAAAACGTTATTGAAAACTAAAATTAAAGCGAACGGC
The DNA here is from genome assembly GCA_004143645.1 of Protaetia brevitarsis. Classification (NCBI taxonomy): domain Eukaryota; kingdom Metazoa; phylum Arthropoda; class Insecta; order Coleoptera; family Scarabaeidae; genus Protaetia; species Protaetia brevitarsis. The sequence goes on along the minus strand of RXPK01000958.1, from coordinate 19,435 downwards.
TACTAATGTCACACATACTGTAAATACGAAAAATTATCTCAATCTATGCCACTCCATTCGTTACTAAAGCTGTCACGTTAAAAAAAATATGTAAGTAAATACTGATTATGGATAGTCTACAAAAAAAAAAAATCAGAGGGTAATTTGCTTCACTCACTTCAAACTTTTCATTAATATGTATTTAACACCCCTTTGAGGGTTTTTTTGAGTTGTTAAGGGCCAACTTGCCTTATTATATGAGACTGTATACATTTAGGTTTACTATACAGGGTGATTCTCAATATATGCGACAAAGTTTAAGCGCTGATTCCTGGGGTTATTTTGATCATAAAAGTTCATAAGAACATATGTCCAAAATCGCTTAGTTCTAAAGTTGTACAATGTTTAATACTAAGTGAATATAATTAATGTTTTTATTATAAATTAACAAAATAATTAGTAAAACAAAGTTAACTTATACTAACTGTTGAAAATGACCGCCCCCAACTGCAATACAACCTTCTATCCTCCGTCGTATTGACTGACGAGTCCGTTCTAAAATACCAGGGATATTTCGAATTGTTTGAAAAGCTGCGATAATACGATTTCTCAGTTCATCGACATTTTCAATAGGAGTCGTATAAACTAATGATTTAAGGTGACCCCAAAGAAAAAAGTCCAAAGAATTTAAGTTTGGAGACCGAGGAGGCCACGGTTGTGGACCTCCCCGTCCTATCCACCGATCTGGAGACGTATTGTCCAAAAACTCGCGAGCAACTAAACTAAAATGCGCTGGAGCACCGTCATGCATAAAATACATTTGTAATTTTAATTGCAACGGAACTTCTTCCAGCAGTAATAGTAGCTCCTCTCCTCGCCATTTAACCGCATCGATAAAAAATATGGACCTATCAAGTGATCTTCAACAATTCCGGCCCACACATTGACAGAGAATTGATGTTGATGACGGGCATTCACTAGTTCGTGCGGATTTTCTTCGGCCCATATGTGATTTTTATGAAAATTAATAATCGCGTTTCTAGAGAAAGTAGTCTCGTCGATGAAGAATATTTGAACCAAATAGTCAGGATTTTGTGCGATTTTGTGTTTCATCCATTGACAAAAGGCCACTCTTTGCGGAAAATCTGCCGGCAAAAGTGCCTGCACCCGTTGAATGTGATATGGATACAACAGTTGATCTTTCAATATTCTCGAAACTGTGGGCCTGACTAATGTTTAAAGCAAACGCAATTTTTCTGGTGCTTGTAGTAGGATGTTCCCCATGTAGGATGTGGAGTTCTCACTATAGATGGCTGCCCGTTATCAGTCGTCCGTTTTTTAAAATTTCCCGTTTCACTAAGACGTTGGTGAAGACGGGCAAATATTGAATGATGCGGGATGATACGGTTCAGGTATCGTTCTTCATAAAGACGTCCAGCAGCATGCGCATTTCCATTGGCAAGACCGTAAACGAAATGCATATCACACATCCCAGCATTCGTGTAATTCATTTTAGAAAACAGAAAGTGGCAATAAACTGAATGAATACTCTGACAACTATTGACAAATATTGAAATGACAAGTAAACAATTCCCTCTCAACACAATAGTTTTTTAAGAACCAACTGTGATAGTATATCGTGTTAGTCATAGTTCATAATTTATTATTAAACATTCAATAACTTTAAAACCAAACTGTTTTGGACGTATACTTACATGAACTTTTATGATCAAAATAACCTCAGCAAGCAGCTCTTAAAGTTTGTCGCATATATTGAGAATCACCCTGTATATTTTTATTCAGCTTTTTCTGTATGGTATAACATTAAATAAAAAATAAAATATCTTTGAATGGTCTTTGTAGGAACAATTTGTTATTGGTTACTTTAGGGTTAAAATAATTATTCATCGATCAATTTCAGGATTATTAGATGTATGTTTGAACCCTAGTAGTTATAAAACACCAAAATTTAAAAAAGTATTGTAAGAATAAAATAATATTTAATTCCATACACGCATTTCAAAGTTATTATTATTTTTTCTTTTTGAGGGATGATTTTTTGAGTTGGGTTGAGGGTGCCAACTTAACTTTTTTTGACTTTTTATTATATGAGAGTGTATGTATTCGAATTTATTAAATACTCCTTTACGTCCTTTCAGTGAAGTAAAACATACAGTTAAAAAATAAAATCTGGTTGAGTGATCTTAGTAGCAGTATTGGGTTATTATTTTAGGGTTAAAATAATTATACATCCATAAGTTTCAGGTTGGGTTTAAGAATTCAACTTGATTTTTGTTACCTAGAAGTGTATTTGTTTTGGTACAATATATACATTTTTGTATGACATAACATATTAATATAAATCAACCAAGTCTCAACCAAATTAGATTTTTATTGTCCCAGTAAATTCTATCCATATTTGTTACTGCAACACAATATGTATTTATAGTTGCCATAAATTTCTTAATTTTGAACAGAACCACTATTTGTATTTTGCTTTGTTCTTAGTGCCAAATAAATATATATGTTTTGTCATATTTCTCTAATGACTCTCTGACGCGTATCATTTGTTTTAATATGACAATTATTTGATTGCGAAAGTTTAATGGTGGTGGTTTGTTAATAAAAATATCTGGAAGAAAATACAATAAAGATGGTCAAAATACTTAGGTTGCAAATTAAGAGAATATTTTTCTGTTCACACGACATCAGTATAAAAAACTCAAATGCAAGCATTGCTTACATGTGTGAGAGCGATACTCGCGTATGGGGCGCTCGCCCTATCCACCATGGCCAAAACTCACTATAATAAACTCGAAGTCCTTCAGAACATTATGTTAAGGCAAATAGTGAGTGCACCATGGATGGTGCGCAATCAACAGATCCGGGACGACCTTAAAATACCTTCTCTTTGGGACTTCAAGTTAGATCTCGCGCCCGGACTTGGCTAAGGGCGAGCGTCTCAACGAATCCATTGGTAGCCCGGCTGGTGGAGCCCCAGGACCGTCCTCCGCCTCGCACTTCGGTCAGGCGAATACCCCGATGGGGGTGCCGGAAGGCATGCGGGGTCACGCGGCGGCCAGAAGTGACTAGTCTTCTCCTTCCTAGCGTTGACCGCAAATAAAACTGATAAGAATGTCTCAAGGACATAACTCCGGCATTAGTAATGACGTGGAGACCCATGGAACAAAAAGTCAAGTTGGCAGCTTAAACCCAACTCAAAAATTTAATTAAATATTATTTTATTGTTATAATACTTTGGTCAAGATGGTCAAAATACTTATTTGGAGTTACACATTCTTCCAAGAAGAATCGGTGAAGGTTGCAAATTAAGAGAATATTTTTCTGTTCACACGACATCAGTATAAAAAACTCAAAAAACTATACAACAAAAAGTCAAGTTGGCACCTTGAACCCAACTCAAAAATTTAATTAAATATTATTTTATTGTTACAATATTATTTTTTTAATTTTTGGTGATTTTATAATTAATAGGACTGAAACACCCATATAAATAAACCTGAAATTGATGGATTAATAATTATTTTAGCCCTAATATAACCAGTAACAAATTGGTTCTACTAAGATCATTCAAAGGGATTTTATTTTTCATTTATATGTTCTACCACACAGAAGAAAATGAAATAAAATTTATAGTAAACCTAAATGTATACAATCTGATATAACATAAAGCCACGTTGGCACCAAACTCAAAAATGCCACCTCCCAAATGAGGAAAATAATGATAACTTTAAAGAAAGTGACCGGAATTAGTCACTTTTTTTATAGAATGCCCATAATCAGTTATTTACTTACATACTTTTTTTTTAAACGTGATAGCTTAAGCAATTTCTTTAGAAAAAAATATATAATTTTTTCACTTTTATGCAGCTTTATCTTGAATGGGATGACATTGATGTTTTGTATTTACAATAAATGCAACAGTAGTACTCATTCCCGTTAAGATTTTAGATTTTTGCTTATAACTCCATTTTATACTTTAGGAAAAATCTTGTATAAACGTTTTATAGAATTCAATGCATGACCTAAAATTATTATCGGCTATATAGAGTGTTCCAAGCAAGCGTATATCCACTTCATTAATTTACAGATATATGTACATTAGTTTTGCAGATCTTTAAGATCTTAAAGTAAATTCTATCACCCTACATCTTCAAAATTCTTAACAACTTCCATTCATTGAGTTCTACTTTGTATCGCACTTTTCCAATACATTACCTTTGTCTTCAATTCTGCTGTCACTGCATCTAACTATTTCACTATTCCTTCTTTGGTCTACCTCTTCTCTTTTTCCTTTTTTTTTTTCTTTTTCAATACTCTCTCTGCTGCTATGTCTGTTTTCTGGCATCCTCCTGTCCGATAGAAGAAAAACACTTAGGAGACAAGAAAGCATTTTATGAGGAGATGTATGGGAAAGAATAAAGAAGAATAAAGAGAACGAATTACGACAAAATGATTCATAAAATTGGAAATACAACATTCGAATACAAGGACATTTAGAGACATGTGCATCTTATTTTTGTAAATGCCCTTGTAATTGAAGGTTGCATTCTTATGATTTTCTAGATCATAATTCGCTATTCCTTCCCTGTATATCCCCATCTCCTCATAAAATGCTTTCTTGTCCATTAGATGGTTTTGTTTTGTGGATGAATTGACGTTAACTATTAGTATTTTACCTTGTAGCCGAATTTTACATGGTTTCTGAGATCAACTCAAACATTATAACGGCTTTCTTTAGCTCTTTGTACACAATGAAACCGACTCCACTATTCCTTCTTTCTCCGCCACTATCACAGTCACTCCATCATGCTAACTCCTACTTCTTCTTGTTTCGTTTCTTGGAATGCAGGTATATCTATTTCGTATCTTCCTATCATTTCAATCAATTCCGTAATTATTCTTTATTCGTTTTCCTTACCTTTCAGTCTGCTACTTTAATCATATTTTCCGTAATTAGATTTTGTAATATTTTTTCAACTTTTTGTGATGCAGCTAGCTCCATTACCGTAACTCCATCCTTTTCATATGTTAGCTTTTTTTTGAGTGTACTCCATTTCTTGTCTTATCCGATATGTAGCTTTCCTTATTAATTACAATTCTTTGGTAACCTATTTTCACTTTAATTCGTTTCCCAGTTGTTCTCTCGCAATATTTCTTATTTCTTTTTAGATGAATCTTCCCTGCAGTGCCAAATCATTATCTACATATTTTTTTATTCCTATTAGTTTATTAGTGGTCTTCATTACCTCCAATTTTCGAGAAATTCCACATCCACCATCGTCGTTCGGATCTTTTCTTGTTGTTTTATTGCACTTGCATACCCTCTTCAACTTTTGCCTTGCACTTTTAGCTGATCCAGTAAAAATTGTACTATTCATGTTACTTCAAAGTTATTTTCTACTTTGACCATTATATTGTCCTCTCTTTTGTGTTCCTCGGCTTTCTCTCCCAGTTTCTTTTCTTCTAACTCTTCTTCTTTCCATTTCTCAATTCTCTTATATTCCCCTAAAATTCTTCCTTTAACTCCTTAATTTCATCCTTTAACTCTACTTTATTATAGGCCATGCCGTTCATCATCTGTTCGATCATGTCTTTCAGTTCGTCCATTTTTTTCTATTTCATCTATTCCGTTCCCTTCTCTTCTCCTTTCCATCCTTTTCTCCATTTCTTTGTTTTTGCAGTCTTACCGTATTCTTAGTTTTACTAAATTCGATCTTTGTTGTTCTAAGTCTCACTACTCTGTACCGCACTTCCTATCCGTGTATAATTGCTGCAAACAATTACTCAACGTCGTTAGTTTTTGAATTTGCTATCTCAGTCAGTACTGTACTTCGCAATTCTTGTGACCTACTTCCTCAATATATTGATATTTTTTGCAACAATGTAAAAAAAAGGATTTTTCTACGTTATCTTTTAAATGAACTAAAAATGTAAGTTCTAGTTATTGCTTACACGTGGACTTTTCTACCTTTTTAGTTCTTTTGAATTTCCCACCCTACTTTTTGTTTCACTGCACTTTCCTATTGAATTCCTAAAATCCTACAGAACGAAATAACATTCAAAATACTACGCTTAATTCTGCGATAAAAGCTAATATAATATGATATAATATAGGAGATATTCCGTTTAACTGTATTTACCTACTTTTGGAACACACTATGTAATAAAAAATCTTTTTTGTTATGCAACAATGAATTTTATAACACTTTCTTAATTTTTCTTTTTAAGTATACAATGGAGATATACTCCAATTTTCGATGAAACAATTCGTATAACGAAATAGATTATTAACTAATTCATACCAATAAGCTCAAAGTATGAAACCATAAAACTAATGCCTTTGCAATAATAGAAGCTCGAGGGTTAGAAGAAGCTCGTTACAATTTGGCGACCAGGGTCATGTCGAACGGAGTCGAGGTCATAGTAGCCGGAGATAAGAGTACTCTACCAGGCGATCCAGATGTCAAACGCATCTTACCCAGTTCCATCTACAAACCAGTAACCCTAAAACCCAGCACCTTAAGCGACCATATGATGATGCAACTACCACAAGAGTCAACTCAAGTAATTAAATAAATCTGCAAAATGGAAATCTTTTCTTACGTTCAATTTTGTAGATTCTACCATCATCTTGTACCCCAATCAATTCGTCACCAAAACATGTCTTACCACATTCACGTTTTTGACGACGTTCGTTGAAAACGGCACCACGGCTGTTTCCAGTCGGGAGCAGGTGATATCTAATATCGCAACTGAGGAAAGAAATACAGGAAAAGTAACACCAACACCCTCAATGGGCATTACCCTAACTCAGGTAAGAAACAGGAAATCCATCTCTTTTATCTGTAGCAGTATAAAACTTATTTTTCAGTATCCTAATTTGTCAGTTGGTATTTTTCCTACAACCTACACTTATTTCAACACCATAATGGACGGTGAACAACCTTTAGTAGTCCAATCAAAACACACAGTGAAAAACACTGTTACTGCGCCTGATGACTACTTATCTTTACTCCACCCGTCAGAAAAAGCTTCTGCTGTAAGGGATACCAACACCTATTACAGCACCGTCACGTTAGAAAAGACTCTAGTCGAAGACGAAGAGACTAAGGTGGTTAATACCGAAGAAGTGGTCACCCAAGTGGTTGTAACGGAATCAATTCCGCCAAAAGCAACGTCGGTCATGACGTCATACATAGCTTTAGATGTGGAAGATCCCGGTCCGTCCCAAAATGACATAACGACGACTGACGTCATTAAAACCTATTACATCACATACACCTATCACGACACCCTGACTAAGAATGGCCACACCTACGTTCAAACTAATATATCGACATCTACCGATGTGGTAACAGAGAAACTATATCTTCACCCGAAAAAAACCAGCATGTCTGCCAAAATTATTTCTACGGCGCCCATTGAGGGCGAAAGTGAATTTGACGAATTTGAGATTCTCGCCACTAAAACTTATTTGACTACTTTCACCTCTCGAACAACGATGTTATCGGAGAAACCAGGCGGCAGCGAAGAGACGGTGGTCAGTTCACGCTTTCGCGTTGTAGAAAACGTGGTGACTGAAACGGTAGATCCGGCATTATTGGAAAAGAAGTATCTGAATTCCGTCAGGAAGGAGATTCAAGGTGGAAAACCCCTAACGAAGATAGCTACAATAAACGGGCTACAAATGGAGGTTGTGTTCCATCCAAAGGAAACGATAAAACCCACCAGTGTATTGCCGATTGAAAAAACCAAAATGCCTGAATTAACGAAGCTTAACACAATACAACCAAGCACGCCAAATATTATAACAGGATCTACGATAGTTTTTGTGGATGAAGACGATGATCCTTTTAAACTGGCTGCCAGTGAACCAACACCAGTCATAGTCTCCTCAAAGGTGGCTAAGACTACAACCCTTAAAAATAATCTAAATTCCTTGTTAAGTTCTGAGATAGTCAGTAAACCTTCAAAGAACTCTAAAAGACACACTAATAAGGAGACAATAACTACATCTAGACTATCGACATCAGTGACTGCATCAAAATTTCATAGGGATCCTCCAAAAAAGAAGCCAGTGAATAATAAAGTTACTCGACCTGCGAACCCGGTTTCAGACCTTTTAGGATTAGGCTCAATCAATATCAATAGACTGACGCCTGTATTAAACGTAATGGCGGATCTATTACAAAACAATTTGAAGAAACCAAAGAAAAACGATACCATTTCCACAACAACACACAAACCAACAGTGCGCATAGCTGAAAATATTAGACCAAAAGTACCGATTAAACCTTCACAACTCGTTGACAACCAAAACAGGCCAATATACATCCCAGTGGGTGGATTTACAGATATAGAAGTGGCCGAAAGTCAAAACATTGCAACATTTCAGATTAACGAACAAGTGCCTTGGAGTGATGCAAAACATGAGGCGCTCATCGGGAAATTGACGCACGAAAGCCCTCTGCTAAATGGCGGCATTCCAATATCCCCAGGGGAGATTATTACAGCAAATTCTGATGTCATTGTAGGAAAACCAGGACGTGTTGGGCCTAGGATCCCTGCTATACCTTTACATGACGTTGGAAATGATGAAGAATTATCTACAGTAATGAAGCCACCACCCTTAGTCCAGCAAAATGATAATTCGAAGCGACCCTATGAGAAAAAACCGATTCCGATCAGGCATGAAGCTCCCACTCGTCCGATTTTACACGTCCCGAATAAGGATGATTACGTAGGACCACCACCTCTTCCAGAAGTTCAAGTCAATAATGAAAATAAGCAGAAAACGGATGGTTATGTGGTATTAGTGCCTCCACGGCCAAATAATTACGAGAATCCTTACAATATACCTATAATAACCATACCTGATACATTACCGAATGAATCACCCAAAATTCATCAATACTCCCAACCGCCACCTGTGGTTCTTGGTACACCTATTAATGAATTTAATATACAACCTTCCATTATGAACGAACCCATAGTGCTACCGGAAGTCATTGAAAGATCCACAGGCCAACCGCTTCTAGTTAATATACAACCATCGCAAGTAGCGTTCGTGAACATTCCTCACAATAGGACAACAGCTTTAATTTACGGCGGATCTACAGAACCAACACAGGAACGTCGTATTTTGATGACCATCTCTTATCTGAAGCGGAGTTCTCAATTGTAGTAATAACTACAACAGCGCCGTCGCTTCAATTTACAATCAGAATCTGTACAATCACGAAGATCATAAACAAGTCGTGGGGTAATCAAGTGGACGCTCGGCCATAATTGTGAATACACCTGGTCTTCATCAACCAAGTACTGGAGATATTGTAAATATAAAGCCTTCGAAGCCGTTGGGTGGAAATGCAGAAGTACAAAATGTGAAGATTAACGCTCCACCGATATCCTTCGGATCTGTGCAGAAAGATAATGATTTTGACGGGTACATCATCAAGCACCATGAGTATAATTTTGATGGTAAAAGACCGAATTTGCCGTACACGCCTACAGCATCAAATCCTGGGATAAGACAACAACAGGAGCAGCACGATTCTAATACAAATGCGCATGTTAATAATAATAATATTAATTTTATAAATTTTCCAAATAGTTTTACCAGCTTAAATACCACCACAAATAAGATACCAAAGGACAATTTTGTAGGGAATATACACTACAATGACAATTTCCAGAAAATAAAACCAGGAATACATGCAGATGAATCAAAATTACCCAACAGATCCAATATGCATAAAGACCCTACTCACCCCAATGTGAGATTATCCAATTATAGAAAACCAAATCCACGCCCCAGACCTAACTATCCAAATCGGTTACCACCACCAAGTAGATTCAAGCCAGAAGTAGCAGATTATATGACACCGCCGCCAGTTCAAGTTACCGATTTTCCACATCACCAGGTACATAACGTGTACAATATTCACACTTTGAAACCGAACAACCATAGACCTCAACCCCACCAATGCGTACACAATCTCGTCGTTTCTTTAAACAAAAGGCCAACAAATAATAACGCAAACAAAATCAACAATTTGTATCACAGCAATAATGTTAACAATTATCAAACGTTCGATAGTTTTGTTGATGCAAGTGTGGATCCAGACGACATGGATGATTATGACCATGATGTTGAAATGAATGAAGCTGGTGAAGTTGTGCAGGAATCAAACACAAGGCCCTTAAGACCGGGACAGGTTCCAATTGAGATACAAAGAGTAAAGAATTTGACCACAACTACCCAAAAACCAAGCGTACACAAATTCACAACTCTCGCCAGTAATTTCGTAAGACCACAAATTTATTTTAACAATCACACTATAAATTACACTACAAGTCTTAAAATTGGTGGCAGCATCGAGAATGAGATACCTCACCAGCCTATCATACAGAAACCTAGACCGTTTAGTATAGCTGAGTACGACCAGAAAATCATCAAAATCAAATCCTTTCGTACAATCATGATAAACTAGATCTTAATCGGCATAACATTTCTAGTACAATACCCAAAGTACCAACAGTGACTACTGAATCAAATAGAATACAGGTAATTTTGAGTAAGCCAAGTTATACTAATGTTCCATCGCAAAGTCATAAAACTCATCCTCAATCCACAACCAAGGCTCCAATTAAAATAATAAAGAACACAACACCTCAGCAAAACATGAAAGCATCTGTAATTGAGGAAAATATTAATAAAAATAAAATTATTTCTAACAAGAACGAACGACCTAAAGTCACATCCTTACCAATTGATGTCCAGTCTACAAGAAAACCAATTACAGCGTCATCTTCATCGATATTTAATAATGATAATGTCGGAACACAAACTGAAAAGCCTTTCCACGAAGTTATCCCCAAGCGAGATCATGCAACGCCTAAACCTGTGTCTAATTTCAACAACAGAGACGTTGTAGATGTTACAAAACTCCAACGAGTTTCTACATCAAAACCAAATACCACGCCACTGGTAAAATTAAATTTGAACATGGGAGAGCTTCCTCCGAAATATTTAGTCAACAAAAGCGTTGCATCAATCTCAGATATGGAAATCATGAAACCTCCACCGCCTGTTATTGTAAATCACTCCCTTAAGGAACCGTCCACTGAAATGCAGCCTCCAAATTTCGGTAAAATAGAGGTATTTAAGGTGCCCAATAAATTGGACATACAACATCCTATCTTCAAACACGATCGTCCAATTAGTACGTCTGTTCCTTATGTCCCTAAACCTTCAGAAGAAATGAAGCCACCGCCCATCACTACTGAAGTTGTTATTGGAATGAGCCCGCCAGCTATAACAACTCATAGACCTTCGTACAGGCCTAAAATTCCTACATCAAAACCTGTATATTCCCTGGAGTTAGATCCACCTAGATCGACTTCGGCATATCCTAGTACTGTGAGGCAACCTACAAGAACGAGAAGACCTTACCCAAGAAGACCTGTAGTTTATAGACCTACAACAGAAATTCCTACCAGAACCACCACGGCAAGGCTGGAAAATCTTGTAACAACTCCGAAAAGGCATCGTGTAGCTCCCAGACCTACAACAACTGGTAAACCAATATGGAACACTGGCAAAGAGCACAAACCAGGTTTAACTCAAAATGTTAATGCCAACACTCTTAGTGTTTCATATGGAACCTATGCTCCTAAAACTACGACAACTCAAAAGTTAGTTGTTGACATTTTTACTAAACCGGCAACGCATGCGCCTCCGAGAAATTCTACTTTTGAAATTAAAAACAACATACTTACTAAATCGGATGATGAAATTAGAAATATTTCAAAAGATACTATCAATGATTCATCGAATAAAATAGAAAGCCATTATGAAAACCAACCAGCCAAGGAGATTACACATCCTATCGAACAACACTTCAATGTAGAAGAAGAATCAAAACTTCCAACTCACCCGTCTAGTAATAAAGAACAAATACAACCAACTTCGACAATATCTAAAGATATTAAGACCGAATCAGAGCTAGATATTATAACTAAAGGTAGTGGTACCGACATGCACGTATTCTTCAATATAGGTAATACCAAAGATGTTGATTTCAAAATAGAATCTTCTATTGTTCCGGTGGAAACAACTTCTCAAGGACCGACACAATTTTTGGAACCCACACCAGTTATCCCAGTAAACCCGAGAACCACTAAACCAATAAATACAACTCCGACGATTATAAAAAATAGATTTGGGCAGGATAATACAGTGAAAGAAGTGCAGGAAGAACATAAACATGAAATCAAAAACACGAGGATTCATACGAATTTCAGAAAGCCGAATAGAACAGTTGTAAACAATATTATTTCGATAAATCCAGTGTCGACTAAGTATATAACGTATACCACAACATCAACATTCACCTTGACAAAAACATCGATTATCACAGCGTCAGGTGAACCAGCATCAACTTACACCACTGTTATCACCAAGACGGAGAAGTACACTTTGGTTGATACAATAACTGAAGTTACTACACTCTGGCAACCTACAAACGTTGTAGAAACAGTGACTACCACGATAAACCATTTCCCACATACTTTGTATGGTTCAGGTGCGAATTATGGAAACATAAGACCGACTATGATTTCTCCATCCGTCGAAACCACTAGGTTACCTGAGGATGATCTGATCATCACCGAAACAGATCCTCCAGTGAGCAACGAAGTAGATCCTGATAACGATTCTATTTTGGTCGTCTTGACAGACAAAAATAGCGGTGGTATTATCCATAAAGACGATAAAGAAACGCAGGTTATAGATGAGGTCATCGAAAACAACGAAGCAGACAAAATACTATTGGAAGGAATTTCCATAGCTTCCTACCAAGTTTCGAATCGCCAATTCAAAATAACAGGGAACGGTGCAATCCGGAATGCCGTGCGTCCAAAAACGAACTCTGCCAGAAACACGAAGGTGTGATGAAATGTATTTGCAGGCCAGGATTCGCTAGAATGTTCCCAGATCATCCCTGCAAACGTAAGTGAGGTATAAATGGAAGATTATTCGAATTAAGGGGTTTTATTTTACAGCTACTTATACGTACACCATGAAGATTGGTTTGGACAGGTACGGCAAAGATAAATTACTTTACACGGACCAATTGGCAAACCAAAACAGTACTGAGTATGGTCGGTTGATGGTCATAACCCAAGAAGCTTTGGATAGAATGGTCATGCAATCGGATCTTCGAGATATCTACCATGGAGTTAGCATTAATGGTTTTGAAAACGATAGGGCAGATACCAATACATTGATTAACAACTTCAATCTTCAGGTACTTTCGATGATATACGTGATGGGCCTTCAAGGCTCATTACCTAAATTGATTTCTGCTTTGTGAAGCACTTTTCCAGTCTAATATCCTCAAAACTCTTTAAGTCTGTTGTCACTGCATCTAGCCATTTCTTATTCGTCTACCCCTTTCCTTTTTTCCCCTTCTCTTTCTTTCAGTACTCTTCTGGAATGTCTGTATTCTGGCATCCTGCTTACGTATCCTAACCATCTCGTTGCTCTCCAAGTGCCTGCTTTCTGCCTCCTGTTATATATTCTTCCACCCTGCCGATTTTTACGTTCATATCTCCGATTAACGTTTTTATATCGTGGTTCCGTATTTTTTCCCACATAGCTCCTATCTTTTCATAAAATGCATTTTTGTCTCTAAGATCCTTGTCCTCTGTGGTGAGTGATCGTTTGCTATTGTTAGCTTCCTATACTTTCCTTGTAGCCTAATTTTCATCACCTCAAAATTTATTACCACTTTCTTCAGTCCTCCACTTATAATAACACCAACTCCAAAGTATCTTCCTTCTCCATCTTCACTTCTTTTTGCTTCGTTTCTTGCAGTGCTAGTATGTCTTTTTCACATCTTTCCATTATTCCAATTCTTTAATTGTCCCTTCTCCTCTCTTACATGCCAAGTTGCTACTTGAATCATCTATTTTCCTTATTTAGTTTCGCAATTTTCTTGTTTCTTCCACTTTTTTGTTGCGGTCGCTTCATATACAACCTGTTCATTCCATATCTCTACCTTCATCTTTCTTGATATCACCTTTCCTTTGTACTCATTTTCTCCTATCCAACAATTCCGTTTAACTTTTCTTTTCCTTTACCATGCTCTTTTTGTCTGATTTGTGTGAGCTCTAGTTCTTTCTCCATGTTCGATTTTCTGCCAATAACGTCACGTCATTTTCCTGCTACGTTGTCTTTACTAGTTTTTTGCTATTATTCCCATTGCCTCCTTATCCCATCGTAAATTTCTCCATTAATTACTATTTTCTTGTATCTTAACCTTCAACGACACAACGGTGTCCCAAGCTGAGGTTGCTGCAATACACCATTTTGTCAGAGAAATAGAAAGATGTACTGAGCCAGGTAAAAGCGTCGCTATCTTCTCAGACAGTCAGTCCACACTTAAAGCGATTAGTTAAAGCGTAGAGTCTAGCTGATTTGGGACTGTGTAAGCATACTAAATGAGGTAGACACCCACAGAAAATTAACTTTGGAGTGAATCCCTAGTCACTCGCCCGTGAACGGAAATGAGGCGGCGGACGAGCTGGCCAGGCGAGGTTGGTCAAGGTCATTCGTTGGAGCTGGCCTTTCTTTCGGCACTACCAAATCGCAAATTAAAAACGAGACAGAGACAGGCAAAAGAGTTCCTAAAGGAACAGAGGCCCGAATTTACTAGGGATCTACTGAATAAAGACGGGAAGACTGTCAAAATGATAGTAGTTCTGCTAGTAGACTAAATAGGCATATGTACAACATAAGCCTGGCAGATGACGCAACCTGCTGATTTTGCCAAGAGGAGGAAGAAAACACCAGTTCATGTGCTACGCCAATGTGAAGGCCTGGCGAGGACAAGGTTTCTAGTAATGGGGAAGGAGAACCCCACAGCTAGTAGCTACATAAAGAAGCCGCTCTGAAAGCTGATAGGCCTGATTAAGAGGGCAAAATTAGAGAACGTCCTCTTGGAAAAAAGGGGATCACAATAGATCTGAAAAGGTCGCGGTGAAACAGGTCCATAGGCCACCCCAATCCTAATCTAATCTAATCTGTATCTTACTTTTACCTTGCTTCATTTACTTCGTTCTTCCCTCGCGATGCTTCTTAATTCTTTTTGAACGAATCTTCCCTCTACTGTCAAATAGTTGTGAATGTATTTCTTTGTCGCTTTCAATTTACTTATTGTCTTCATTATTTCCTGTTTTGCTTCGAATGTTTCCAATTCCGCTTTTATTATTTGGAAACCCTTGATATTGCTTTATTAATGATAGCTTTTCTTACTTTCGTGTTGTGTACACCCACCCCTCTTATTATAATATTGTTCCTTCTTTTATATTTATCATTTTTTTCTCGATTCTTTTCTTTAATTGATTTCTTGATCTCCCATTCTTCTTTCTTCCTACTCCATTCAAGTTTGCTCTGCTTTACTTCTTCCTTTAACTCTTTTATTTCATTCTTTAATTCCGCACTACTTCTAGTCAAGTCTTCATTTATCTGTTTCATGATGCCCTTCAATTCTTCCATCATTTGTGCTTCTTCCTTTCCTTCTTTATCTCCTGGGTTTTGTTTTTTTTTTTGTACTCTTACTAAATAAGTCATCTCTACTCTCCTCTGTTTCGACGTTCGTTCGTCTCGATCGAGCCCAGGGTACTGTAGCCCTACTCCATTCAGATCCCGCCCACCGCTGACCGCGTCTAGCCGTGTCTTGTCCGCTTGCCTACCGATTCGCTATCCTCAAGTTGCACGTCACATACTTTTGCAGCGATGGCAATACTTTTACCGTTATTGGGAATTAAAATTCTTATTACTTACTTATTTTCTCTTTCTTCTTTCCTTCAATCTATCACCCTAATCTCACACTCGCTGTTTTGCTGAACTGTTTTATTGAATCACTCGTAAATTCCCAAATATTGGGTTTAATTTACGGAACAACATGACACATATCAGCATTTCGCTACACACAAAGCAGAACTTTACATGATGCTTTCAAAATTAATCGAATTTATCAAAATCCAAACATTGTAAAAAAGAAGCATTCGCCATATAAAATGTCCACAATCATCACTTCTTCTTCCACATTTCAGCTCTCTGATAACACTGAAGAGACAAGACTCCTTGACATTTTCAAGAGGTACCTAAGGAGTAACAACTATAGTTTGGGTGGAACGGAACTGTATGCCTCACGCGAATCCATGGATAAACTAGAAAGCCGAAGATTTCAACGAATGTTCAGATATCCTCTATCACGATTGTTCGGAACATGCCCACTGCTTCAACCTCCGAGGAACATACACTTGCAGCTGCAAAGAAGGTTTCGCGGATTTGTCCGAAAACGTTTTATACCCGGGAAGGATATGCTCAGCAGAATTAATTGGCTGCGAACATTGTAATTACCACGGAACTTGTTACACTCGGGGTGAGGATCAAGTAATCTGCGAATGCTTCCAGTGGTACGCCGGTCAAAGTTGCCACATTAATCTGAAAGGTAAGATTATAAATCTTCTTGTGATTTCGGTTAATTTGATTGATTAATGTTATTTTTTTTTTTTTTTAGTTTTGCTAATCGCGTTAGTAACGCTGGGGACTATTCTGTTCACTTTATTGCTCGTCTGCATTATACTGACGTGCTGTCGGCGAAAACCACAACATCCTGGTATGGCAAATGGGCTGAGCTTCTTACCGCAAAGAGTAAGTAGTCATGCGGGCAGAAGAAGTGCGTTAGATAGGAGAGCTATGATACAAGATACCAGCTCGGAAAGTGGCCAATCAGAAACTAATACACTGCCTTACATCCAAAAAGTAAGTATATTACATACAAACAGTGGTTAGATTTTTGAATAAATTTATCTTTTCGTGTTCAAGTTGCTATAGACACTTTCCTTCACCAAAGTGGATGAGAAGTTTAACTATTTTTACTAATCTGTTGTTTGCTATTCTACTCATGTGGCCATCCATTCAAAATCTAATTATCTACATTATGTCACACGTTCTTCTTATTTCATCACCGCATGCTTCATCTCTCAACGATTTTCCATTAATTCTTCCTATTATCTTCATCTTTATTATTCTGAGAAAAAGGTTTCTTTGGCGTCACGGCTTCCCCATGGGTTTTCGTGAATGTGAAATTGTAGTTGTTAAAAAAGAAACCAGTTCAACAATATTACGAAGTAACAGTCACCCCTGCACTTGGGGTTTGATTCGGAGGGATCATGGAGCGATGTAAGCTGCCGTGTTAATGATTACAGTTCCTTTGAGAAGACAAACAAAATAAATTCCTGTTTACGCGTATGCCATATATACAATTTATATTGAATATACATTGTTCTGTAGTGAGATAAGAGGGCTGCCATCTTTACGCAAATTTCTTTACTCATAGACTGTTTGCTCCTATATGGATAGAAAACTTTGTTATAATAATGTTTAGATCAGAGCAGAACTTTCAACGATGACTCTGCTTTTGCTAGTATGATGATATTGGTGATTCCTATGATAAACCATGATCTCCAAGATGATGGAATTTTTTTCGATCAATCTTCCTAATATTCTCAAAATATGTTTGTAGTATGTATGTACGTCGTAAGTGACACAGTTTTTAATTTTTTTTTCTAATATCATCAAATCAATAAAATATAAGGTTTTTATTTTATTGATTTATAAGACCTACCAGTATTTTAGGAAATAATTCCATAAACGTTAACTACTGATAGTGAAGTTTTGATGATTACATCTGATTAAGAATTTTCGTTATTTCCCTTAATTAATTATTAATTTCCCAAAGAAACCGAAGAAACTGAAGGGAGCATTGAAGAAACCCAAACCAAAATCGCTAACATCAGACACGGAAAATGAAAACAACACATTATCAATACAAGATCAAAAAGACAGATCTTTAACAGTAATGATACCCAGAGCTAAGTACCATCCAGCTCCACCAACTTCTCCCCACGCCAATTTGACCACATTCGAAAAGCGAAAGACCTCAGTCGCCAGCAGCAACGAAGCTAAACTCTTGAGTTACCTAGACGCAGGACCGTCCCCAGATAAGTCGATACCTAGGAAATACAGCAACGCCCATAGCGAGTCTTATATCGAAGAGAAACCTTTATCGAGAAAAACTTCAGGTAAGTACCATCTGAAACTTATCCAAAACAATCGATAAAACCGCGTGATATGCTTTGTAGGAGCTTTAATTTCGGCGGGATTCGAAGTTTCCGCAACTGTTATGGGTAATAATATGGGTACATTGGGGACGATAGCAACTACTTGTGGCACCGAAGCGGACAGGAGCGAAAACGCTACTCTCATACAGAAAATTAGCGCGGATTTATTGTCGAACACATCGGGCACCCGCTCGCAATTCAATACTTTGAGGAATGGACTGATGTCAGTTTCATCTGAAAATTTTACTTGGCATGTGATTAAAGTTTGGTTATATTGTTTTGTTACAGGGACGAGGATATAGTAGATCCAATGGCGAATTGGATGGATACACGAATAACGTAAGAAAAATTGAAAATAAATATATATAAATATGTATCAGTTCCCGTTTCCTCTGTGATAATTTACAAAGTACTGATCTGCTCGGGTTGAAATGAACAGTTTTCTAAATAACTTGGTATACGTATTATCTTTCAAAACGTTTATTTAGAAGGGTAAACAGTTGAGTTATGTTGCGTGATCTACCTTTAGGATATAGTGATCTCTATATTCAAAAACCAATAAACAATTCTTGTTATGTTTTATTCTAAGGAGGTAACAGAAAGATTTCGCAGGAAGGTTTTTCAAAATTCAGGCCTAATCATGTTTTATGACGATACTAATATTGCGAACAAATTTATGGCAGGTTTTTAAAATCATTCCTTAATAGTCCAACGGCTGGCGTCAAAAAAGTGCAACAGTTTTCGGAAGGTTCATATTTTCAAATCTTCAGCTCTGGGACGCTTGGAAAGGTGTAAAATTAATTAGCATCTCTAAATTGTTTTTTGAAAGCTCAAAATTTCATTTCTATATGATTAGTAAATGAAATATAGGACACGAATCCAACAGACGGACAGCAAAATAAAGGGACGGGAGACGTCAGCACTACAGTATACATGTCGAAAAAATTCACAAAGCAAACAATCAGACTCGTTTTTAATAGGACCCCGTCAGTCAGCAGTCAATAGAAGTGAGGATAACAAGTGCGTCCGAATTGCGGCAATTATAAACTAATGAGTGCTTATTTAGTAGAAATCATTTATTTTACAATTAATTAAATGTAAATTAAATTTTTGCTGGCTATAATCTATTGAAATCATCGACAAACTTCCAGAAAGCTTTCAGATATTTGAGTAAAATAAGTGAAAATTTCAATCAAAATTTAACAAAATAAATAAACATATAATTCAGTAAATA